>CM064333.1:49906136-50043636 GCA_032595735.1 Pelochelys cantorii | reverse complement strand
TGGGACAGTCACAAGGTTATTATGAGTGGTTGCAGTACTGCTACCCTTTATTCTGCACTGCTGCTGGCAGCAGCACTGTCTTCAGAGCTGGGCAGCTGGAGAATGGCAGCTGCTGGGTGGGAGCCTCACTCTGAAGGCAGAGCTGCTGACAACAGCAGAGCAGAAGTAAGGATGGCATGGTATGGTATTGGGACCTTTAATTCTGCTGCTGCCTGCAAAGCTGGGCCCTAGGTCAGCAGCTGTCACTCTCTGACCACCCAGCTCTGAAGGTGGTAGCAGCACAGAAGTAAGGGTGGCAATACCACAACCCTTCTACCCTGCAACTTTCTTTTGGGTCAGGACCCCCAGTTTGAGAAACGCTGGCATCCCTATTAAATCTCTTTAGCATAAGGAAAAGCACACAAAGGACCAGATTTCATGGTCTGTGACACGTTTTTCTTGGCTGGGAATTTGGTAGGGTCCTAATCATCAAGAAATAGATCTTTTGGGGTGTTATGGAAATACTGGCGGCCCCTCACATTGTGCTCGGGATAGGTATTCTGAGTAGTGCTTTATATCAGTAATTCTGGGTGTGTGCTGGTAGAGTTTCTAGCATTGCTGTTCTGCTTCGCACCTGGAATTTGCCCTGGCACAGGGTACGGTACTGAAAGAGATTCCCTCCACCTGACCCAGAGGCTACTTACCCTATTTTCCTGAATATATGCCTTCCTGTGATTGTTAGTATATCAGACAAGTGGGATGGATATGATCACTGATCTAAATAGAAGACTGATCCCACATCCCTGATATTGTCCTTTGCTATTATTTCCCAGGTGTGGTATTTGTTCTCCTCTTGCTGTTGCTGGTTGCACATGTGGAGCAGCACTGAATCTTGTAAGAATCTCCAGCATCACTACTCATCCCTGGAGTCTTTCTTGTTCTGTTAAGTAACAGCACTGCCTTTTTCTGTCCCATTGATCGCATGCATACTTTCTCAAAGTGAGATATCAGTCGTTTTTCTGTTTATTTCTGTCAAAATGGGGATTCCAAATCTTCTAACTGCTACCTGCCAAACCTGATGTATCATTGGAAGGGAGCTCATTCAGAACCTAATAATCTCAGTTTCACACATCATAACTATAAAACTGACCAATGAAGCAGATCAGTGTTATCAATTCATTCACTTTTTTGGTTATGGTTGATATTGACTATTCCAAATGCCCCATCAGGAAGTCTTTTCAAAACTACACACAACAATAAATAAACCTACATGAGTCTCACCTTTAGTTATTCTATATATTTCCCCCCAAATTTAAGCTTCTTTCAGTATTTTCTCTCAGCTATTTGAGGCTACTTATTGTAAATTATGGATTTAGATTTGTTTTGCCAGTATTTACATACTGGGGGCGGGGGGGGGGGTCCTATATAACATATAAAGTTATTCAATTGTCAGTAAATTTTTATTCACCAACCATGGGCAATTTTGAAACAAGGAAGCATACGTTTGTCCTTACTGGGGCTGGTGCTTTTTGCAGCTCCATTGAAGTGATTCTAAGAATTGTTCTCTCCTGATTTTGCCATAAGCTTGAAGCATCTGGTAAATGGGTGCAAATTCTTCCCATTGCCGCATCTGAGCTTTAATTTGCCATTACATCCTCACCCACACTAGCTCTTGTTAAACTGTCAAAATGTCACTCATTGGACACCAGATGTTTGATTTAGGATTGGGATTTTACTTTGTGCTGAGATGACAATGCCAGCAAAGCAGCATCACATCCATCTCCTTGGGCAGGTCTCTCATACTATGCATTGTTCCTTGTAAGTAAAGCCAATTACACACAAGTGCATGAATAATGTTTAGTGTGCTTGGAGGGTATTTTTCTCTTAGTAACCCTAGTGAGTACTGAAAACACTGGGGTCTACCTGCAGTATTCCTTCACCTCTTTTAGAACTCTTTCACCTTATATCCCTTTGTAGTCCGGATATTTATTCCATAACCTCGGTAGCTTGCTTGCCATGCAAGACAGAGAAGACATTCACATATTCCCTATACCATTTTGCTCTTTAGTGTGTATTAGCAGATGTGCTTCCAGCAGACTGGCTAAGCACAAACAGGCTTTTAGGCTGACAAGTGCATGAACCAAAGGCTCTACTGGTGAATGCACTTGTGTTCCCCACTCTCCTTGCAAATATCTCACTGCTCTGGACTTCTGTCGAACTCCTGCACCATACCTAACATATTGCCAAAGTTGGATTTCTTCAAAATATTCCTATCCCTCCCCCAAGAGAATCCGCTGATTGATTTTTTTCCTTGCTCCCACTAACTGATGTTTATAAGTGCTCCTGCTGTAGAGCTGTTACTTAGATTCACTTGCTGCTTGTGGATAAACATGCTAATCTTTTGTCTGGAACAGTAGAATAAGATTCCACCCCTCAGAGCACCACTCAAGTAGTTTCCTGAGTTTCCTTTTTAGTGTTTTTGTTGGCCCACATCTACCTCCTGCCTGTTCCCCTGCTGGATTACCTAGAATTCAAGGAAAATCCTTCTATAACAACTGTAAGAAATTGTGGGGTGTTTGGTGCATCTTGGAAGAGAAAAAGGCATTAATAACATTTTCTGCTATAGGGGAAGGGATGGCTCAGTACTGATCCAATTTTGCTCTCCTCCCTTATTTTAATATATTTGCAAAGGTTGCTGCTGAAGGAGAGAAACTTCACTACCTTAGTTTATTCAGTCCCCTTGCATCCTTTCTTCCATATGGCATTACTGACTTTCCTCTATCTAGCTTCTGGAAGATAATTTAATTACTCTCTTCCTTCTTTTGATAGCTTTTTTTATCACTTCTTCAGTATATTGTTTCAAACTTTCTGAGCCTAGAAAGCAGATTTAACTCAATTACATTCTCTCTTCTTCACCATACCCACACATTTTCTCATTACTTTCAACAGTGATGCTACCAATGGACATGAGGGGATGTCTACACAGCAGTTAAACACCCATAGTTGGCCGGCTTCAGCTGACTTGGGCTCATGTGACTTTTGTTGCTGGGCTATCAGATTATTGTGTAGATGTTCAGGCTTGGACCCAGGCCAGCTGCAGAGATGCTGCAGGTTTTTTAGTCCAATGTAGACAGACCCTGAGGGAAACTGGCAGGAAAAGCTGTGAAAGCCCTAGGGCAAGACAATATACAGTATTCCTGTTTTGAGCTTATTGACTGATATAGTGAAAGTTGTGACTGGCCATTGACTATTTCTCTAACTGATATAAAAACAAGACTAATAAGCCAGCTTACAGGCTCTTTATTTTGTAGAATGTCATTTTTTCTATACTATAGTGATGCATTTTGGTAATTGTATTCTAAGTGCAATAGAAATAAACAAACCTACCGCCCATGATTTCATGCACTTTCTTCCACATCTGAGCACTGAATTGGATCTCCTTTACACCAATGTAAATCAATAGTTACACCACTGAAATACACCAGGATTTAGACACTTTTACATGCTCACATAGTATCTGTCTCCATAATGTATATAGCCTCACAACAACCCTGTGAGGTAGAGAAGTACTGTTATCCTCATTTCACAGATGAAGAAGTAAAAATAAATAAATAAATATATATATATATATATATATATATGATTCTCCCAGGTCTAATTCCCACCCTTCTAATATTCTGCTCAGCTCAGCTTATTTTCTTTTTCACAGGCCTTTATCTGTTTGACAGTCTTATGAAATAATAGGTTACAGAAAAATGGGAGCTACCATTTCAAGGATAGTCAAGAGAAGTGTCATGTGGCTATCCATTCTTCGCACATTTATACGACTACCACCCTACTTAGCATTATGTGATATTTTTACAAGGAGGTGACCAAACAGTGGTAAAATAAAATGGCAGAAACAAACACAAAGAGAAAAAACCTAAGCAACAGAAAGTACATCAAATTGAAATATTTTAAGCGTTGATCCTCAGACTTTCAATATGAAGAAAGTGCAAGTTCCTTAATAACATTGCCCACTGACACATTCACTTTTCCTATTTTCTGAGCAGAATATAGCACATTTTCCCTCCACTTCCACTCTATATTGAACAAAAGCTTTGCTGGCCCTTTCCTATTGTTGTGAGCTTACATTTGCCATGATGGTTACACTTCGATTTTTAATTCACTAGCTTGATCAGTGTTAGCATGGATATGTCTCCACTGAAACTGGAGATGTAATTTACAGTCCCTTAGGGTATGTCTACACTACAGCGCTATTTCGAATTAACTTAGTTCGAAGTAGTTAATTCGAATTAAGCTAATTCGAATTAACGCATCTACACACAAAAAACTATTTTGAAATAGTGTTTTGCTATTTCGAAATAGTACGTCCACACTGAGTGGACCCTGAACCGAAGTTAAGGCTGGCCGGAACCAATGCCGGCAGGGCATCAGATTAGGACTTAGTGTTTGGGGCTGCTGCCTGAGGCTAACTGCGCTCCGTGCTTAAAGGGACCCTACCCCCACCCCGGACAGACAGTTCTCAGGGTTCCCTGCTTGCTTGTCTACCTCAATGCGGGACAGCAAAGCAGTCCTGTCTTGGAGTGCCCTGAGTGCCCGCACTCGGGACACCACAGCACTCGGCCACATGGAGCCAGAGCTGCCCCTGGGCACGCCGGTGCGTCTTGTGGGGTCGTTGCCATCAGCCTGGCTGCACTTGCTGCAGGCTGCCATCGGGGGGCTGTCAGGATCCAGGAGGCCCTGCGGGAGAGTGTCCACCCTGAGGAGCCCTCAGAGCCACCCCGGTCCTCCCCATTGGGGGCTCTTGCCCCATTCCTCCCTCGCGTCCTTTCACTTACCCTTCCCTAGCCCCCCTTCCTGATGTCAAATAAAAGACACGTATATTCAAAAATAGAAACTGGGTTTATTGAACAAAACTGGGGGGGAGGGATGAACCTCTGGGGAGACTGGGAAAAGGAGGTGGGAGAGGGGAAGAGAGAGGGTGGGAGAGGGGAGGGGGAAACCTGGGAGGAGGGAGCTGGAAGGGGGAAGCAAGGGGAAGAAGGGGGAGGGGAAGCTCAGAGCTCAGGGTTGGGGGTCTCGCCGGACCAACTTGATTTTCATGCAAACCTGCTCCTCGGTTCGCATGTGGCCTTTGGTGACCAGGCTGGCAGCTATTCTGCCATAGACGGCTGCATTCCTCCATCTAGTGTGGAGATCATGGATGTTGGGGACATCTCCCCCAAACCTGAATAAGGTCCATGATCTCCACCCTGGACCAGGAAGGTGCCTGCCTTCTCCATCCCCTGTCAGGCTCCTGGGAGCTGGCAGACTGCTCCTGTGGAGCGGTTGAGGGCTGGCTGCCAGTGGCTTGCTGGCTCATGTTTTGGGGCCACTGGGTCAGGGGCCCCGGTGGCCACTGCTGGCTCTGGACTGGCAGGCTTGGAGCTGGCACGGGCACTGTGGCCAGAGTCTGCCCCTTTAATGGCTCCAAGGCGGGGGGAGAGGAGAGTAAGTTTTCCTGGTTGTGCCCAGAGTGGCCACCAGGGCTCCCTGGGAAGGGCTGGAGGCCCCCTATTTCGAATTAAGTGTCTACATAGCACTTAATTTGAAATAGCTATTTCGAATTTGATGTTACTCCTCGTAGAATGAGGTTTACCAAATTCGAATTAAGCGCTCTGCTATTTCGAATTAATTTTGAAATAGTGGTTTGCATGTATAGATGCTATTAAAGTTAATTCGAAATAACAGCTGTTATTTCGAATTAACTTTGCAGTGTAGACATACCCTTCGTTATTTCATGAATACAGCTGGGTAGATTTTTTTTCCACTCAAAACCTTTTTCAGTAAAATATGCTGTTTCAGTGATATTGAGAAATTTAATTAATTGGTTGATTTTCCTGAATTGTTTGGGTTAGGGGAAATAACTAAAGAAAATGTCTTTTAAGAAAAAAAAGCCAAACACTTGATTTTGACATTTTTGAAAAAAAAGTTCCAATGTTTTGATTCAGAGCAATCCATTTTTTGTTTATGAATGTCTATTCATTTTCTTTAAAACACAATTGTTTTATTTTCAGGTTTAGCTAAATATTTTATAACTTGAAAGTGATTTTTTTCTGACATTTAGATTCATTGAAAATTTTGGAAAATTTTGGTTTTTGTTTGTCCTGATTTTTTTGAATTGCCAATGTTCTGAAAAATCTGTTCTTCATCTATCTTACTTAAAAATATAGTCTAAGTTATAGATGCAGCTTGAATTGTATCCAGGGATGTTGTCCAAATATGCTGTATCCTGTGTGTTAAGACATCAGCCTTTCTAAAACATTGAAGCACCACATAATCTGAACAGGAATGGTTACAAACAAAAGGGTGCATGCTATTGGGCAACACCTGTTCTAAGCCTGGATTCATTATTCAATTTTGTTTTTCCTACTCTGAGTATTTTCTGGTTGCTGAGTATCATATGCAGGGTAGTATATTTTACATATCGTAGTATATGCTTTAGAAATGTGCATCTGTCTGTCCTGTCTTGTCTGTCTGTGAGTCTGTTTGTTCAAGAACTACTCCTAAACGATAAGACCTAGGACCATCAAATTTGGTATGCAGCTTCCTCTTATCATAACTTAAAGCAAGGTCAGGGGTTGGTTGTGATGGGATAATGGGATATGTGTGGAATTTGATTGTTTCTCATAAAATGGAAAAGGAGGTGTCTAGCAGGAGGGAGTTATACTGTAGAATGATCACAGAGGGTCAGCAAAGGGCCAGAGATGGGGACTGGGACAGCTATAACCCCAGCAGACCAGCAGGGGGCAGGACTGGAGAAAGGGACAGCTATATACTGTATATTTCATAAAGTTTGTTTGTGTGTGTGTCTATCTGTCTCCCCCAGCTGTGCCCAGTGGAGCTGCAGTGGACATGGGCAGGAATTTCTCATCTGGCCCCTAGCTGCTGCGGTGACAAGAGGGCCGGGGGTTATCCTCTCTCCCGAGGACAGCCTGCAAACTGAACCCCTCATTCCCAGCTCCACCCCAGAACAATGATTTAAGTGAAGAAAAACAAAACTTATTTAAGTTAGGGACTCAAGCAATGATGGGTAAATCTTCTAGTATATGTGTCCTAAGAAACTGTATATCAAAGCAAACTCTTGTATAGTTTCTCCCCTGTGAGAACTTTACATATGAGGATGTTATGAAGGACAAGAGTATAATATGGTTCAAAAAAGAAGTAGATAAGTTCATAGAGGGTAAGTTCATCAGTGGCTATTGGCCAGGATGGGCAGGGATGGTGTCAGTAGCCTCTGTTGTCAGAAAATGGAAATGGGCAACAAGGGATGGATAACTTGATGACTACTGTTCTGTTCATTTCCTCTGAAGCACTTGGCACAGCTACCATCAGAAGACAGAATACTGGACTACATTGACCTTTGGTCTGAGGGGAAAAGGTGGGAAGGTTATGAAAAATGTTTACAACGAAGCAGACCTTTGGGGAAAAAATAGTGGCCAAATCCTCAGCTGACATAAATCATATGGTTCCTTTCAGAATCATGCTGATTTGTGCCATCTGAAAAACTGGTCCAATAGGTGTTATTTATTAATAAGGAGGGAGGTGCTGAAACTGATGGAAAAGGGAAGTGAGTTTCATTCTTCAGGGGCCACTGCAGCAAAAGTAGAAGATTGTCTGCTAGCAAAAAGATGATGGTGGGATGACCTTATTAACAGAGAGGTAGCATCAGAACATAAATAATTTTAGGAGGACACTCAAGAATAAAGAACTAGACCAGTGGTTTTCAACCTATGGTCTGCAGACCCCTGGTGGCCATGACAGTACTTCAGGGGGTCTGTGGAAAGTTTAAAGTAAGGACCAAGCCCACTCCGGTGGACCCAATCTTTTCTTTTCTTTTCTTTGCTTTTCTTTGCTTTTCTTCTCAAGGGAGGTAGGATCTGTGAAATTTTAATAGATTGAAAAGGGGTCCGTATGCTCGAAAAGGTTGGGAAACACTGAAATAGACCTTAACAGTAAGGGCTTTATAGAACAACAGGAATAAACGAGAGATAATCTATCATGATAGAGCCATCAAAAGGTAGGGGAAATGCAATATAATCAGAATAATGAACAAACATGCTACTGTAGTCTGAAAGACTGCAAGCAATGTAGAAATCCTGATATACATCCTAGGAAGAAATTACAATAATGAAACCTTGTGGTTTCAAAGACTTGAATTATCATTGTGAGGTCAGCACAAGATGTGACACAGAGGCAAAGGTATCCTAGTCTTCACAAACAACTCTCACCTCAGACCTGAAAAACTCATGATACCAAACGTATTTTATGATATTATCCATAAAGAGTAACATGTAATGTAGCCACAGAAAACTCATTATTTCCAGGATTCATAATCATTGTGAGATGTATGTGTGGGTAATATTTGGGGAATAATGCAATTGAAAGTATGCTTAATGGACTTGGAATAAAAATTAGTCACCAGAGGATAATATGTCTCAGTGATGGCCCATTCAGGCAGTAAGAAGTTGTTACCCCACCTGCCATATTTAGCAGATTAGCCACTGAGACAACAAGGCCAGGAGTCCTGGGCAATTGGGGGACACCCCAGAAAAATGAGAGTGTCATGACCCTCTCTGCCCATCCCTCTGGTGCTCTGGCTAGGGAATGGGGAGGGGACATGGAGGCTTGCCCTCCTCCATCTTCCTAGCACTCCTGCCAGAGAATGGGGAAGCCTCTGCACCTGGCTCCCTGGCAGAAGCACCAGGAGGGCAGAGTGAGGCAAATCCCCGTGCCCCAACCCCCCTCCCTGGCAGAAGCACAGGGAGTGTGCACGGGGGGAGGATTGCGGGAAGAAAGGGTGGGGATGGGCCCGTGTGCTCTAGCCCAGGGCTCCATAAAACCGTAATCTACCATAGCTGTTAAGCTTTGATTTATACCAAGATTTTCAATGAAAAACCATCAGAGGCAGCTACAAACAATGAAAATCACTTGAATGTAAAAAACAGACCATCACAAGAAGACAGGAGTTCACTGTCTATGAGTAGGAAGAAAGGACTATTTCAGTATAACACAATTCAGGGAGAAGTCCTCTGGATCCATTCCCCGAGAAAACGCTTGTAGGGAAGGCATGCTTTCATGAACAGTTGGACTCTGTTGTTTTGACACTAGCACAACAGACCAAACTTTGGGGGGAAATCCCACTTTATTAAACAGGAAAAAGTGAGTGTGGACTCAAGTTCATTTCTTATGGTTTTGTATTGTAAGCATTTATTTCCATTGTGTTTGCTCATTTCTAGTGAAAACTTGGTCTTTCTTAAATAAACCTGCTTATTTTTTATTGTAAGTGCTCACACATGTATAGGAGTAGTGGTTTATAGTAAGGTAAACTGGGGCATGCTACACCTTAGACTTCAGAGGATCTGGAATTGCTGAGAGTAGCTCAGGGGAGAGTGCTTGAGAGGCCGATAGGCCAGTGATATTAGGGACTGACACCCAGTCAGGAAAGGCATAGGAAAGACTATCTTATTCTGGAAGCAAGAGGTAACAAGCTGACGCTCAGTTCTGAATTCCCTGAGAATTAGCACACAGGATGAATAGGTTGGTTTGTAACATGTTTGAATCATGGTGTTCTGTGGAAAAGGCTTCAGGGGGTAGCCAAGTTAGTCTGTACAGGATAAACTTAAAAAACACCAAATGGTCTGGTAGCACTTTATAGACTAACAAAACATGTAGATGGTATCATGAGCTTTCATGAGCACAGCCCACTTCTTCAGACGACCAGAGTTTTGGGTGTAATTATTAAGTATATTATGTCAAGGTCCTTAACCTGGCAACACATTTCAGAAAAGTTCCCTCGGTAGTGGGGCATATACTGGAAGAGGCAGTCCCCTTTATGTCACTAGCTTCCAAGACATAACAAGTTTTCTGTCTTTTCAGAGTTTGGGTTGAGATGATCCAAGCTCCAGTTGCCAATGACAATTAAACATTCCGTCTCATGAGGAGGAGAAACAGGTGTACATGCGTGTGTCATCAGACTATTTATGAATACAGTACTCTGTCCTGTGTTTAGAAAACATCTTGCCAAGAGACCTTCATGTTAAGACATGGACTAGCACTTGGGAGATTAGGGTTTAATTCCTGGTTCTGCCACAGACTTCCTCTGTAGCCCTAGGCAAGCTGTGTATTCTTTCTGCTCCTCGTCCTTGTATGTCAAAAGGGGATTACAGCACTTCCTTTCTGCTTCCCTTTGTCAGTCTTGACTATTGAGATTATAAACTCTTTAGGGCAGACACTTTCTTTTATGTCTTTCTACAGTGGTTACAACAGTGGGGCCTTGATCTTGGCGGGGGCCTTGAGGTGCTACAATAATACAAATAAATAATATATTAAAAAGAGGACAGAGGATAGTTTTTTGATGGACGCTGGATGGCAGATTAGCACCGTTGTTTGTGCACTACAAATTGGAGACATTTGTAATGGAAAGCCTATTCTCTGTAACCCTATCTTTCTGCAGAAATAATTTTTCAGAGGGAAAATGTCCTGATTATTGATATGACAAATTTTGAAGAGTATATTTTTTAAACAGCACCTATATCAGTCTCTCCCATGTCACCTAACTTTTATGCAATAACACAGTTCCCTTAGCAATAGCATATAAAATATCTCTCACTTCCCAATATTATTCACAGAATTCCCATTATAGAACATTGAGAACCCAGATTAGAAGAGTACAAGAATATTTTATGGTCAGTTTGAAAATGTTGTTACCACTGCTATAAATTAAGAAGTTAAATTACTCCCACATTGAGTATTGATATACTGTGCATGGCAGAAAAATTCCTTTGAAATATACTGTACAGTGCATATGGAGAAATTCCAAGCCTGTTGATCACTGCAAAGTGACTGCCAACAAAGTGGAGTGTGTTTGGGAGTGGGGGAAGGAGAAATTTCAGATTGCCAAGTCTAGTCTTACAACAATGAGCCGAAGAAGGGTAAAACTCAGAGTAATAAAATATCTCATGGTTGGTTGGTAATTAGTGCATCTAACAATGAACTTTCTTTCTTCCAACATACACTCTCTATGAAGTGAAGTGGTATATAAAAATATATCATTGGTCACCAGGTGCAATTTTCCATAAATCTATGGTGCTTACATACATCTATAGAGACATATATTAGGTGCAACTTTCAAGAGGCCTTCACCAGACCACTAAAAATGCACATTTTTTGTGTAAATGTTTTTGCATGAGCAATATTTCACATTCAAAAACTTAGACTGGCAAGAAAAATATATTTATGTGGCAAAATAAGAACCCAGGGGCCAGATTTACTGGTACACTCTGGCTGCTTTGTGCCACTTTGATGACGCAAAGCAACCATAAATGTGGTTTAACTAGCCAGTTAAGCCCTGTTTATGACTGCTTTGTGTTGCCAGTGACACAAAGCCGCCAGAACATACCAGTGAATCTGGTTCCAGATGTCTACAAATACACTTGCACAGATCGGTTTTTGCACTTACAAACCTCACACATGAAAAATTGCAAGGGCAAATAACGTTCATGTAAATTGCCACAATTTTAGGAGGTTCTTTTGAAAACTGTTACCTATTATCTTCATATGTTGCCTTTTATATATAAAAAGTGGCACCTCATTAAAAATTATTAGAGACATTTGCTTGTTATACCAAATTGGCAACCAGACTGCCAATTTTGCAAAATACAATAAAAGGGGTCCTTGTACACCTTTTATAAAGAAATCAAAACAGAACAAACTAAACAAGAGATATAAGCAGCTTACTTTTATTTTGCCAATAAATTGAAAACATTCATTAGTTAACTTTGCAGAATAATCAACAGTATGCATTGCTAGTTACAATATTTTTTCCTCACCTGCTCATAAATGAATATTTATCTAGGTTGGCAATAGAACCAAATACATATAAATGACCTGGTCTATTTTTATGAACATTGCTTTTTATATGAGTATCTTTTGGACTTGCTGAATTAGCCGACAACACAAATACTAACAAGCTCTCAACAAGATTCATTTGTACATAATGGGCAATCAAGAAGTTGTTTTTAAAAACAATGACAATACAGGTATGGGTACATACAGGATGAATGTGCACCTATGTGTGCCTAAAGGTTATATTTGGTGGAGTTTCTTCCCTGAGGAAAGAAAGGCAACAAATAGAAGCCGAGCCACATTTTCCCCCTGCCTGCACTGAAAAATTCAAAGATAATCACAAGCCTTCTGTAAACCCTGAAGCTTACATTTGCTTGTAGGACCCTTGACTTTTGCCCTTCAGTTGGTTCTTGGATTAAGCTCACACAGGGATATCCACTTGTGCCTAAATGGCTTAGAATGGCAAAGAATGCAACAAATGGAACTGATCTATAGCCCAAGACAACAATGTTAATATTGTACTGCCCAAAGTGGCTTATCTTAATGTATAATCATGTAGCAAATCATGTATTCATTTGTATTATTAAATAAAGACTAACATAGTTGTACACCCAACAGAGCATAAGGAATGTACAAAGGATCATGGGTTCCCAGCATTCTCTGCTCCCTTTTGGAAAGCCGCTGACTCATTCCCTAAGCAATCAGTGTTGTGTGCCATTACAAATGGGATGGTTAATAGGCCTGCATCCATTATCATTAGTGCATCTCAGCACGCAGGTACATGATGGGTCCTGCCAGCGCATTTGCTTCAGCTCACTGAGCCAGGGGCCATGCTCCATTGCAAATGAGGATGAGGAACACCTGCTCCAGGGTTTTTCAGCAGACCAGAGTCATCCTTCACATCTCATGCAACACTTGTTCTGTCAGAATGCAATGCTGGCACAGGCCATAACAGTGGTTTGCCAGGCATCTGACTAAAGATTATAGACTTCCCTGTGGTGGTCTGCTGAAGTTCAGCTTTGAATTTTTTCAAAGAAACCTTTTAAAAATTTATCAATTCCATATTAGGCATTCAGTCATTATGTTGAGGGTTTAAAAATAAAGATGAAAAAAATTGCTTCAGAAATTAACTTTTTTGGCAATTAGAATAAGAACATAAAATATTTATTAAATCTGATCATTTTATTCACAGGGCACAGTACTGACTCTTTGGATACGTTTTCTAAGAGGTATTTTACTTTTGGAAAATAAGGCTGTTGTTTTAGTGTTCTGGAATCATTTACATGGGTGTGCGGTTTTGTTTTTAACTGTCTGTACAAGCATTGTCAGAGGCAAACGAGACAGTAGCCAAAAAGACCAAAAAGTCAGAACAGTGGCTTTCTTCAGCTTCATCCATTCATTTGGCATCTACTGCCAAACCCACACAGGCTTGTTTCAACCAATAAAAAAACAAAATTAAGGGCAAACATACAGCCTTATCTTAAAAGGGCTGAGCCTGGGGTCGGCTGAACTACAGATAGCATAGGTCAGGGTGAAAGGTGACACAAAGTTGGCAGGGTTGTCCTTTTTTACTTCTGGGCTCATGTGCTCCTAGTGTTTCTGTAGTGGTTTAGAGTAGCAGTGAGGGTGGCTGTAATGTATGCTGACTGTTAATGCCTTGTAACAGCTGAAAAATCAGGCAGAGATGGAGATGGCATAGAAGCCTCTCAGGCATGCCTTCCTTCTCAAATCCATCTCCCTTTCTTCTTCACTATGGTGGCAGCAGGGAGAGGGAATGATGGATGAGACCCCACCAGCCTTACATCACCAAAGAATCCCTCTTGAACTGGGTAAGTCCTCTCAAGTTTGGTCTTTTGCCAAGATTGTGCCCATGATGCAGTGCAAACTGAGCAGCAATGCACTGAAGCATCTAGTCACATTGCCCTGGTCTACACTAGAGAGTTATTTAGAAATAACTCCCCTTATTTTGAAATAACAAGTGGACAATCCACACTTCCAAGCCCTTTATTTAGAAATAAGGGGCTGGTTATTTCGAAATAATAACTCCTACTCTCCATGAGGAATAATGCTCATTTTGAAATAATAGTAGTGTGTATGCTCCACTGCTGCTATTTTGAAATAACTACTCCCCAGAGTTATTCAAAGTAATTAGTCTCTAATGCTTTTTGGAGCTCTAAGTTGAGGTAGTGTGTCCACTTTAAGGGAGCCTGCCTTGGACTAATTTCGAGGCTTCCCTGTAGTGTGGACACGTTATTTCAAAATAGTTATTTTGGGAGTTATTATTTTGAAATACGTTATTTTGAAATAATTTCTTATTGTAGACGTGCCCGCTGTCTAGTGAGTGAGAAGTATAGTCCTGTATGACTGAAGTAAAATTCTCCACACACATCTCTTCATGCCTCTTAGGATGTGGTCTGGGATTCTCTTGACTCTAATGTCTCTTTAACTAGGAGAACAGGGTGATAATCCTTCCTCGTCCCCTCAGGAAGTTCTTAAATTATTTCTTTTTCCTGTTTTATAGTTTTACCTTTATGAATCCGGAGTAGACTTTCAACATAATTTCCTTAAAAGGAAGTTAATTTCCTCCCCACTTGACTTAGTATGGGGTCCCTACAACCCAGCATCGCTCAAACTAGAGCCTGGGGCATACTTACTTAAGCCCCCTCCTTTGCAAGGCAGAAAGACTATGAACTGCCTTTCTCTGTGTTGCTCCTGAAGAAACAAGACTGTCAGAGCTGGGATCACCTGATGATGTGGACACTGACATGTCACATGACAGTTATCAGGTATGGAGACATGGTCTGTGACATGTGAGGAGGTTCCCTAGGAGGTGAAGATAGGAGACCCTCAATGGCCCACATAATAGCTAAATATCCATCTCTACCCTTTTCCCCAAGAAAACAATTGTCAGCCTAACTGAAATACTGGGTGATCTCTGCTTATAGGGATTGCACAGCTTGAAAGTCAATTTCAAAGGTCTTGTGCTGGTGTGCAAATTAGTTATTAGAATGGAGACTATAATACTGGCTAGCCACAAAACTTCTGTTGGATAGATTGGGAACCTATTTATCAGGCTGTTGATGAACCAGCAAACATGACCTCAAATCTTTATATTTAGTGCAGGTAGTCATGGCCATAGCAATGATGGCAAAAACTAACATGAACCTTTTGGTGATAGCCTGTGAGACATAAAAATGACTGGATTTGCTGCACTGTGGGAGATGTGTTTCATTACACTTTGAATTTTGCTTACCAGCAGGCAGGTTTGGCCTTTTCTCAGGGAATACTCTAGTGAGGCTTTCATCTTTGCCAATGGCATACCTAATTAGATTTGTTGATTTTTTTTTCCAGCCTTCAGGCTGAGACCTTCTCTAGGTAGGAATCTTAGAGAAACCTGTAAAGTGCCATATTGTGAAGTTAGCAACAGTATTTTGCTTATGGGGTGAAATAGCTGGATCATTAGCCACTGGAACATTACAGGTGCTCTGTTTAACCCAAACAGCACTGGGCACGATCCATCTTTATTCTGCTGTTTTGGATTGAGGGAACTTCGTTTATACCTTTTTGTGAGATCTAGGGCAGCGATGTAATGGGCTCTTCTAGCTAACCCTCTATAAAAACCTGTATCTCAGGTAGAAGAACTAATCTTAATGGTTTCTAAATTTTTATGAAGGATTTAGAAGCAGAACTTCTATTGAGATTTCTCCAGTAACTCTTGGATTTTTCAGTCCCCCTAAGTTCTAGCATCACTTGGAGTTTCCTTGCAAAGTCTCCTTCATTTTGTGGGAGTTTTTACCCTACTGGTTAGCCTACTTCAGTTTTAATTTAGTGCAATTATTTTTTCCCTGGACACAATGAAAATACAGAGGTAAAGTCAGTGACCAATTAGACTCAGTGCTTTTTCGTTTTAACTGGGAGATGGAAGATTTTGGCCGCAACTTGGCTTTGTCTGGGTAGATGGCAGTGGATAGTTGCTGTTGGCTTTATCACAGCTTAAATACATTTATGTGACAAATTTGTGTTTTCTTCTTTTTTTAACTTCATAATGAGCCACTCTCATCCTGCAGACAGCCTGGGCATTTCTATGTGCCAACACACTGCAATTGTAGTGCAAATGCAGCATCAGGTATGCCCATTCTCCAGGTAGGGAAAATCAAGAGCCAGGTGCCTGTGCTGCAGGATTTCCTGGGCCTGCTGGGGGGCCCTGTATGTTCTTCTGCAGCAATATATCTAAACCTTTTAATTTCTCACAGAGCTTAAGTACATACTAAACAATATTGTCCCCATTGGAAACTGATACTGCTCCCATTTCCTTCACCAAATCAAGAATTCCTTCAGCTTTCCTCCCTTAACACTATTTAGATGGAGAGAATGCTCTGGAGGCTTGGAGACCTCCTGTATAGTGAAGAGCAGGGATGAAAGTAGGTGGTCCCAGTCACAGAGAGCAAGGTTTATCCATTTATCGAGCATATTTTAAAGTGACATATTAAATGTGAAAAACTTAAAAAATAACAAATAGTTTAGTAGCACTTTAAAGACTAACAAAATATGTAGATGGTATCATGAGCTTTCGTGGGCACAGCCCATTTCTTCAGATGACCGGCCATCTGAAGAAGTGGGCTGTGCCCACGAAAGCTCATGATACCATCTACATGCTTTGTTAGTCTTTAAAGTGCTACCTAGGAAACTATTTGTTGTTTTTTAAGTTTTTCCTGTTATGGACTAACTCAGCTACCTCTCTGAAAATATTAAATGTGTTCTGTCAAGCTGTTGGTCTGAACATGGCAGATAGAGGTTCTGAGCGTTTTAATTAACAATGAACAAATTTCTTTCCTGGAACTAGGCAGGAAATTATCTCCTGATTCACGAGAGTCTCCTAGGGCACTTGTAGCATAATGAAGTTGCTTCTGAGTCAAGGGTTGCATAATGACCATACTATAATGTTGTCCAACAATATTTTTTCTAGGAGTCCCACCATGTCTACTCATGTTTGCACAAAAGGATCCTTTGAATGTAAAGGGCACTAATGGGGTTTTGTAAGACGCTAATGTGAGCCAGGAGGCACATAAATTTTCTACTTCTCTGTATATTCCCAACCATAAAAGCCAGGTAAATAGACTTTATCCTATTCCTCACCCCCTCAAGTGTCCTGAAGACAGAATACCATGAATCAAGTATAACACAGCACTAGTAGAACTGCTGTGGTTTCCCTTATTTGCCTATCTTGCTCCACTATGTTCAAGTGGTCAGTTTTCACTCCCACGTGTCTGACTGCTGATATGCTTGTTTTGGATCATTCTGAAGTTTGATGGTAAGATGTAACCAATGTCAGAAAAGTGTGGATTTTGTGTCTTCCAGTGGCAGGACCATGTATGAGGTTTACAAGTCTGCTACTGGTCAACAATGAATGGAGCTTATCCTTCATCTTAAACAACAGAGGTTATTGCTTTGAGATCTAAAATGCAGGGTTCATTTCCATTTACATTGTTACATAAACATGATTTATGGAATCCTCCTGCTGTTCCATCATGAACGTGAACAATGAACATAGCTCCTTGGGCTCCAGCAATTCTCTTAAAGTCATGGTTGTAGAAGAAAGTTTAACATCCTGTGTGTACATTCTCAATGGAGCGCATCCTATTTTCAGGATTTACTGGTCATTCTTAGACTGATGTTTGTATGTAGCAGAAGTTGATTAGAATTTGAATCTCAAACCTAGATCAGAATGGTGATTTCAGCAAATCCTGTCTTTGTACCAATTTTCCACCACCCCATGTGGCCAAATTGCATTTCTTATGCATATGGACAATAGCAAGAGGTATAGAGCCTGGTGGTCAGCTGGAGAAAAATCCTAGGTTATCTACCAGGGGAATCTCTCATCTTTAGGTTTTCTGTTGCTGGCACTTTGTTTTTTATGGAGTGGATTTTATGTGAGAGTCTAAGGACCCTCCTAGCTTTTACTTCCTCTGATAATCTGTCTTCTGACTATTTTGTCACTGAATTTTTCTCTTGTCTTCTCCTAGAGCTCCACATCTTCTATATAATTATGCATCACCCCATCAATTTTAACACCATGTGAGCTAGTGGTAGCACTCCAGGGTGTACAAGTGTAACCATCTGTTGCATCCACTGCTGCTCTTGGCTGGCTATCTCTTGAATCAAATGCTGCTGCTGTTGCTGCTGGGCCTAATGCTTTCAGCCACTGTAACTGAGGCTCTGCGTTGGTTTGTTTCTCTTTATTCACAGAGGCATTCCAAAACCCCACTTTTCTGGCACCAGGTGTTTGACTATGGTCCAGGGAAAACAACATTAAGGAAAATTAATTGGTATTAACTTAAAGTCACTAGTAAGAAATAAAATAATCTTGTGTAATTAGAATAGTTTTTTCTCCAGAATTTTCATGCCTCGCCTGGAACATAATTTAGAAGTCTCCTGTTCCTGTTACCTACTTGGACTAGAAAGTGAGAGAACCTAACAGAGAACCTCCAAATATTCCTCCCTTAATAAATCTAGATGGAGATCCATCCTCTCCAATTGGCAGGCTCAGTAGCTTCTTCAGAAGCCTCTGACTGGTTTCCTTGGAAAGCAACAAACATCTTCCCTAGGTGACTCATTACATGGCATATGTACACTCAGCTACACTGTAACTCCATTCAGCACAAAGGGGAAGATCTTCAGTGGATGCAAACTGTCAGTGGATCTATGTCAGCTCACAGTAGCTGACAAACCGCCCCAAAGATAAAATCCTCATGCTAAAATTCTCATGTTTACATCCTAAATGTTGCTTACTCATATTATTTCCTTGTTTCCTGCTGCCACCCCTCTCCTTCCTACAAAAAAGCGAGTTTAAAAATGGAGACTACAGTTAAAATAATAAAAATAAAATGTTGTCATGAAAACGTTCATTGTTTATTATGGCTTTACTGGCTTCTCCAAAGGCTTTGTAGTATATTGTATCCAGGATGACTTACTCAGTATAAAATAGACATGTTGCTTTGTGTACCTTTTCGGGGAAGGGTAAACAAGCTTTACTTTTGAATAAAAGGCAATAATGTTTTCCAGCAAAGCTTATTTTCTCTTCCCTTTATGCAGAGTTTTTTCTGGACTGGGCCTGTTTAAAACTTGAAGAATTCCCAGGGCTTTTATTAAATAACAGTAAATACCTTTATTCTAATTTCCATTCATCACCCTTGTGCTGCTCTCAATGAAAGTAGCAGAGAAAGATATAACATGATCCAATGGCTCAAAGCTGGAGCTACCCAAATTCAGACTGGAAATAAGGCATCCAATTGTAATGGTGAGAATGTTAACTATTAAACAGTTCACCAACGGTTATGGTGGATGCTCCATCAGTGACAATTTTTAAATCAAGACTGGATGTTTTTCTAAAAGGCATGCACTAGGAATTATTTTGGGGAAATTCTATGGCCACTGTTTTACAGGAAGACAGATTACATGATCATAATGGTCCCTTCTGGCCTTGGGATCTATGAATCTATGAGTGTGGTAGTAATGATAGCTCTTCCGGCACCAATAGAATGAGTGGTCTAAAAGCCCTGGCTCACTTGGCTACAGAAAGGGCCTACACAAAGGTTGCTTTTAGAAGCATTCCAGTCACATTTTGACAGTTTTGTTGGTGCAGCGCATGAGGGTGGACCTGTGGATGTCACAGGCTCAACGTACCATTGAGTCATTTGAACAGGAAAAAATAAAAACATTTGATTGCACTTTTCTGAAAGCAATCCCACAAATCTGCCCAGTATACTGGCTTCTGCTAGAAGTACCATGAGAACATCTGACAGAGTTTCCACCACAATGCAAACAGATAAGGAAATGTGCTTGGAGCAAGGTCATCTATGGCCTAGACAGTGGGCCCTTTCCTCCAGGGTGCAGATGTCCAAGAGGGGAGCCTCACTACCCCCATGTCCTGGGCATTTTGGAATAGGCATTACTCCTCATAGAATGAGGTTTACAGAATCTGGAATAAGCAGGCATGGGAAGGGGGGCCACGGGGCAGCTGGGCTTCTCTCCGTGCCATGCACACGCCGGTCCAGCAGTGGCGGCGTCCCATGGGAAGAGGAATTGTATCCCTGCCCGCTGGGGGAGAGAGGGACAGGGTGTTGGGAGGGGAGGTGTGTGTGTGACAGATACTCCTGCACCTTGCTGCGCTGTCCCTGAGAGCGGATCCTGCCCTGAGCATGTGGGCATGCCCCTGTGCTGTGTGCGGCACTCCTGAGTGTGTGTGTCTCCAGCCTCCTTCTAGTGGTGGCTTGTGGTGGGAGGGTGTCCCACCCTGGTGTCATGAGTATGGCAGGCCACCCCAGACACTGTGAGCAATAGTACAAGGGTTCTCTGGTACAGCCTCCTGGGGCTGTGTGTCCTGGACTGGAGCTCCATGTGCAATAGCTGCTGTGTAATCTCCAGGCCGAGAAGGCCTAGTGAGGAGGGCCCCCAGTGCCTTGCTGCTACCACCTCCAGCCTGTGTGTGTAGGGAAAATAATGGCATTCACCTGATGTGCCTACCCTGGCTTCGGACAATGCCTGGGAGACACCCAGTGCATGGGGTTGGCTCCAGGGTGAGCCTCGTGATGGTGCTGGCCTCATTCGGCTCCTTTTCTTCGTCATCCTCCTCCTCCTCCTCTGTGTCTCTGTCCCCTGGGAGGGTGATGATGGGAGTCTCCAGCCCTGAGTCTACTACTGGGTGTGGGTGGGAAGGGACTCACCCGCCCCCTAGGACCAGAGGTGGGCAGATGTGGGGTTCAGCCCTGGAGTGGGAGCTGTGCTCCCTGGCCTTGACTTAGGCCTGCCTCAGCTCTTTAACCTTCAGCCACACCTGCTCCTGGGCACGGATGTGGCCCTTGGTGCCCTGGCTCTCGTCCATACAGCCACAGATGTCTGCATTGTTGTGTCTGGTGCAGAGATCTCTGCCTCAGACCAGGAAGGCGCACATTTCTTCTATTCCCGTGGCAGGGTCCTGGGAGCCTTCTGCCTGCTCAGCTGGAGCCGTGGAGGGCTCAGATGGAGCACGGGGGTGTCTTCTGGCAGTGACAGCTGTGCAGGCTTCTGCAATGTGGCAGAGGAATAGCAGAGCCTGCTTCCTGCCACAAGTCTTTTCTCTTCTGCCTGCAGCATTAAGGGCTGCAGAGGAAGGGAAGCTATAGAGTTGTGATGAGTGTGGACAGTGTGGCCAGCGGGGCACCTGTGGGATTTCCTGGAGGCCCCTTATTTCGAAATAACTCCAGCCTCCCTGTCTACAAATGAACTATTCTGAACTAGCTATTTCGGAATAGGCGTTACTCCTCATAGAATGAGGTTTACAGAATCTGGACTAAGCCGCCCGTTATTTCAAAATTATTTCAAAATAATGGGCTTGATGTGTAGATGCTCACAAAGTTATTTCGGAGTAGCGTCCATTATTTTGAAATAACACTGCTGTTTAGGGTAAACTCCTGAAAAAAATGTGGAAGAACGGCTCTTGCGCAAGAGGGGGTTTTTGCGCAAAAAAAGAGCAGTGTAAATGGCTCATTTTTGCACAAAAGCCTCTTGCGCAAAAAGCAGCTGCTCATTAATTATGCAAATGAGGCATGGCGATATTCCATGCTTCGCCTCATTTGCATATCTGTTGTGCAAAACAGTGCAATGTAGACATAGCCTTAGCATGTGTGTGTGTGTGTGATGAGGTACGGAGGGAAATGGCAGCACCATGCTGGAGAGCTCAGGAGTGAGGAGAGATGCCAGAGCTGTACTTGGTGTGGTGTTGATGAACAGTTGCGACTTCAAAGAGTAGGTATTCTGTTTGCACTGTGCTGGTGCGTTTTGGATTATTGTTGTGGGACTTTGCAGAGTTAATTTATTACCAAAAGGGCTACTGATACTGTGAAAGCTTGCATGGAGTTACTGGGGCCTCTGAGGGAAACGGAGGTTGGCATGTGAGTTGTGCCACAGTCTGTCTGCAGGAAGGTGCCTCAGAAAGGGGCAGCCTTGTCAGAACATGCTTAATGAAAACCTAAGTCATTACATTAAAAAAACCTCCGTTAAAATGTAATTTAAGTCAATAGGATCATACTACTGTAATTCGTGGTGCTGCTGATTGGAGCCCAAATACACTGTGGTCATTGTGATCTTTATGTATTTCCTACACTTGGCTGTGCTACTGTGCTCTAGTCCTGACTTCCAACATCCCTGTTTTGTTCCAGAGCTGGACTCTTGTATGCAGATATTGCCATTTAAGCCAAATCGTACCACAGTGAATTTATGATGTGACAAGCAACCACCTAAAATAGATTTGAATCTAGGCCTCTAGAGGTGAAATGCTAGTGCATTAACCTACTTTACTACCCAGTCTAGTACTAATACATTTTTAAAATACATTTTTTTAATTGCAGAGAAAAAATATTTTGCATTTAGAACAGAAAATTAAAAATCAAGGAACAAATTAGATAGTACTGACAGACCTAGTGAAAAAAATGTATGCCCACACGTAGGTTACAATACACTGTTGCTCATGGCATGCTTGTGTAAACATTTTCTTGTTGATTTTCTTGTTACTATATGACGTTAAAACTCAGAGACCGGTATCATGCTCTTACTCTCCCGCATCTCTTCCTTTTGTGTTTATAGGGAAACTTGGTTCTACAGAAGTATAGGTAGGTAATTGAAACGTAAAAAAACAACAAATAGTCTTGCAGCACCTTAGAAACTAACCAAACATGTAGATGGTATCATTAGCTTTTGTGGGCACAATCCACTTCTTTCATCTGAATAAGTGGGTTGTGCCCACAAAAGCTTATGATACCATCTACATGTTTTGTTAGTCTCTAAGGGTGAGTCTAGACTACACGCCTTTTTCTAAAGAGGCTTTTTTGAAAGAATTTTTCAAAAAAGCCTCTTTCTAAAGGGAGCGTCTAGATTGCACTTAGTGGATCGAAAAAGTGATCCGCTTTTTCAAAAAAGAGCGTCCAGACCGCCTGGACGGACTGTCGAAAAAAACGGCACCCAGAACCACTTCTGACAGGGCATGGGGGCAGCCTGTAATTCTGCGTGCTGCTGCTGCATGCCCTTTGCAGAGACGCATACTTAAAAGGATCCCCCTCGACAGCTGTTTCTCTGCTGCTGCTTCTGGCTTGCCTACCTCTTGGAGGGACAGCAAAGCTGCTGCAGTGCTTGCTTTGGGTGCCCTGCTTTCTGGGACACCACAGCAGTTTGGTTTTTGGTTGTTTTTTGTGCTCTAGAATCTTATTTTGCCGGGGCTACCCCTGGGCAGGCGATGGCCCCACGCTGTGATACTTCAAGTTCTGCTGCATCTACATGAGACCATCATGATGCTCGTGCCAGATCTGGATTCAGAATCCAGCCTTGAGCCCCTCGCACGGGCTGCAGCACCACTGCCCTTGCCACCGAACTTCTCCTTGGAGAGGCGAGTTTGGAGGCTGGACACCAGTTCAGACTGGTGGGACCTGCTCGTTATGGAACAGTGGGACAACCAGCAGTGGCTCCAAAACACCCGTATGTGGAAGTCCACTTTCCAGGAGCCGTGTGCCTGGCTCGCCCCTGCCCTACAACACCAGGACACCCACTTCTGGCCTGCCGTCCCCCTGGAGAAGCAGGTCGCTATTGCCCTCTGGAAGCTGGACACCCCCGACAGCTACCGCTCGGTGGGACACCAGTTTGGCATGGGGAGGTCTACTGTTGGGGTCATCTTGATGGAGGTAAGTCACTCTCTGGGGACAGTCCATGGGCAGGGGGGGTGTGTGGAAAAGGGGGACAGTCAGGAAAGAGCAGAGGGAATGGGGGATGGGGTGTGAGTGGTAGAATCCCTCCTGGCCTCACCCTGCCCTGGTGCGGGGTGGGGGGGGGGGTCCGCCTGAGGGGGCCTCCTGGGGTCTTGGAGGGGAGGGGTGGAGAAACACCTCTCAACAGCTCAGGCAACCCTTCTAATTTCCTGTTATGTGTGTTTCTATTTATCCCTTTCTGCAGGTGGTGATGGCCATCAATTTGGAGCTGCTTCATAGGACTGTCTGCCTTGGAGACCTGTATACCATTATGGCTGGATTTGCGGGGCTAGGATTCTCGATCTGCGGTGGAGCACTCAATGGGACTCACATCCCAATCCGTGCACTGCCCCATCGAGCAGCCCAGTATATAAACAGGAAGAGCTACTTCTCCATGGTGCTGCAGGCCCTGGTCCACCACCCGGGACAGTTTACGGATATTTGTGTTAGGTGGTCGGGCCGGGCACATGATGCCCGCAACTCATACCTGTACCGCAGGCTGCAGGCAGGGACATTCCTTCTGCAGCACAACTTTGCAGTTGGGCATGTGCAGATGCCTATGCGCATTGTGGCCAATGCGGCCTACCCCCTTATGCCCTGGCTCATGAAACCGTACACTGGACACCTGGACGTGAGCAGGGAACTGTTCAACTCCCGCCTGAACCGGGCTCGCTTGCAGGTGGAATGCACCTTCGGGCATCTGAAGGGCAGGTTTAGGTGCCTGCTCACTCACCTGGACATAGGGGAACGCAACATCCCCAAGGTGGTTGCCTCCTCTTGTGTGCTGACAACTGGTGGAGAGGAAAGGGGAGGCCTTCCTCCCATGGGGGGACATGGGGTGATGTGGAGGGGAGGCATTTTGAGCAGCCCCAGACAGCTGCCATCTGCCAGGCCAACCAGTCAGGATTGCGCATTCGGGAGACCCTCAGGGAGACATTTTCCAAAGGAGCTCAATGACTTTCCCCAGGGCCTTCCAAATGGGGGTTTGCTCCTTGCCCCCAGTACCTTCCCCCCGAAGCCCATCCCTGACCCATTTTGTGGACATACACACAGAGGGTATGTCTACACTACAAAGTTAATTCGAACTAACAGCTGTTAGTTCGAATTAACTTTCATAGGCGCTACACACGCAAACCGCTAGTTCGAACTTAATTGGAACTAGCGGAGCGCTTAATTCGAACTAGGTAAACCTCATTCTACGAGGACTAACGCCTAGTTCGAATTAAGTAGTTCGAATTAAGGGCTATGTAGCCACTTAATTCGAACTAGTCGGAGGCTAGCCCTTCCCAGGTTGCCCTGATGGCCACTCTGGGCCAAGCCAGGGAAACTCGTCTGCCCCCCTGCCGGCCCCGGAGCTCTTAGAGGGGCACGGTCTGGCAACGGTGCCCGTGCCAGGTGCAAGCCTGCCAGCACCCAGCCAGCAGACCCTGCACCTGGCACGGGATGAGCCAGACACCCGCTGCCACCCAGCCCTCCCCCTCTTCCCAGGACCAGGCTGGCAGCTCCCAGGAGCCTGCCCGGGGCCGCAAGAGGCGGACGCCCGTCTGGTCTAGTGCAGAGATCGTGGACCTCATCGAGGTTTGGGGGGAGACCTCCAACGTCCACAATCTCCGCACTAGGCACAGGAAAGCAGCCGTCTAGGGCAGGATAGCTGCCAGCCTGGCCACCAAAGGCCACATGCGAACCCAGGAGCAGGTTTGCATGAAAATCAAGTTGGTCCAGTGAGACCCCCGACCCTGAGCTTAGAACATAAGAACATAAGAATGGCTGTACT
Organism: Pelochelys cantorii; assembly: GCA_032595735.1. Taxonomy (NCBI): domain Eukaryota; kingdom Metazoa; phylum Chordata; order Testudines; family Trionychidae; genus Pelochelys; species Pelochelys cantorii. The sequence continues at coordinate 50,018,223 of CM064333.1, read as the reverse complement.
GGGTCAGACCAAAGGTCCATCTCGCCCAGTAGCCTGTCTGCCAACAGCGGCCAACACCAGGTACCCCGGAGGGGATGGACCGAAGACAATGACCAAGCCATTTGTCTCGTGCCATCCATCTCCAGTCTTCCACAAACAGAGGCCAGGGACACCATTCCTACCCCCGGCTAATAGCACTCCATGGACCCAACCTCCATGACTTTATCTAACTTCTCTTTAAACTCTGTTCTAGTTCTCACCTTCACAGCCTCCTGTGGCAAGGAGTTCCACAGGTTGACTATTTGCTTTGTGAAGAAGAACTTTCTTTTATTAGTTTGAAGCCTGCTACCCATTCATTTCATATGGTGTCCTCTAGTCCTCCTATTATGGGAACTAATGAAGAACTTTTCTTTATGCACCCTCTCCACACCACTCATGATTTTATAGACCTCTATCATATCCCCCCTCAGTCTCCTTTTTTCTAAGCTGAAAAGTCCCAGTCTCTTTAGCCTCTCTTCATATGGGACCAGTTCCAAATCCCTAATCATTGTAGTTGCCCTTTTCTGAACCCTTTCCAAGGCCAAAATATCTTTTCTGAGGTGAGGAGACCCCATCTCTACACAATACTGAAGATATGGCGTACCATAGTTTTATATTTCCCCTCCTCCTTCTTCCCCTGGCTTCCCCCTTCCAGCTCCCTCCACCCAGGTTTCCACCTCCCCTCTCCCAGCCTCTCCCTTCCCCTCTCCTACCTCCTTTTCCCAGTCTCCCCAGAGGTTAATCCCCCCCCCCTCAGTTTTGTTAAATAAAGAGAGTTTCTATTTTTGAACATACGTGTTCTTTATTTTTTACATCAGGAAGGGGGGCTAGGGAAGGGTAAGTGGAAGGAGGTGAGGGAGGAATGGGGCACGAGCCCCAATGGGGAGGACTGGGGTGGCTCTGCGGGCTCCTCGGGGTGGAAGCTCTCCTGCAGGGCCTCCTGGATCCTGACAGCCCCCCGAATGGCCCCCCTGGATGGCAGCCTGCGGCAAGTGCAGCCGGGCTGATGGCCGAGTGCTGTGATGTGCCCAGTGTGGGCACTCCAAGACAGGACTGCTTTGCTGTCCCTCATCGAGGTAGACAAGCAAGCGGGGAACCCTGAGAACTGTCTGTCCGGGGTGGGGGTCTGGTCCCTTTAAGCACAGCCTTCGGCTAGCCTGAGGCAGCAACTCCACGCTCTAAGTCCTAAGCTGATGCCCTGCCAGCACTGGTTCCGGCCAGCCTTAACTTTGGTTCAGGGTCCACTCAATGTGGACATGCTAGTTCGAATTAGCAAAACGCTAATTCGAACTAGTTTTTAGGTCTAGATGCGCTAATTTGAATTAGCTGAGTTCGAATTAACTAATTAACTAAGTTAGTTCGAATTAGTGCTGTGGTGTAGACATACCCAGAGAGACAGGTGTGATTTTCAAAATAGTTACAATTTACTTCAAAGTTCTAGGTAGCAAACAGTATAACTTTTTTGTAATGAAAAATAAAGTTTTCTTTAAAAAATTAAATTGCTTCCCTCACTCACTGGTGGGAAGGGGGCTGTAAACCTAGAGGGGGGAAGGAGGAAGGCTGGCTCATGGATGAGGGTGCCACCCGGATGAATAGCTCCTGGTGCCTCAGCTACGGGGGACTCTTCTGAGACAGCCTTGCATGTGGCCTGGGACAGTAGGGGGCTGGGCAGGAGGTGGGACTGCACCTGGGTCTGGGATGGCAGGGGTGACGGGGGAGGCAGTGGGTAGGGGGCAGGCTGAGCAGGAGAAGCAAGAACAAGGACAGGACCTGGGAAGGCCAACGCCTCCCGGATAGCAGCGCAAATAGCAGCAAATAGCAGCAGATACTCTGCCTCTACCTGCATCCTCTCAGAAAATGTGTCCTGCATCCTTTGCAGGACTGTGATGTACTGGCGCGTCAGTTCCAGATATGCGTGCCAGTGCCAGCGATTTCCATGCAGCCGTCTGGGTGGTGGGACAGGTGTGGCTTGCCCCTCCTGGATGGCTGGTCCAGCTGTGGAGGACAAAAGGGAAAAGTAGTCGGTCATGCATGCTCACACTTTCCCTGAGAGGGCATGCCCTCCTTCACAGCAGTCAGTGCCTGTCCTAGGGACAGGGGATGCTGATGTTCTCTCAGCAAGGCCTGGTGTGGCCTGGCCAGCAACCACTGCCTCACTGGTGCCCAGAGGGTGTGCAGGCCACTATCCTGCCTCCCCTCATACACACATTATGGCCAAGCAGCACAGACAAGTGCTGGGCCACAGTTGGGTTCACACAGGTTGCAGAGGGGCCTGGAGCTGCTTGGCCGTCCCAGGGTCCCCAACTCATGCCTGCACCTAGCATCACTGTCTACAGGAGCAGCTGGTGCTTCGCACCCATGCGGGGATAGGATGGCCCTCCCTGAGGTCAGCCATGTGTGGGACCCCCCAGGCTGTGATCAGCATGACATGTCACAGTACCGCACCATCCAATTTGCTCCCACTTCCCCTGCCCTGTGTGTGTGTGTTGGACCCTCACAGCACTCACCTGAAGTTCCCTCCCCGGTGTCCGAAGATGTCTGGGAGGCCTCCTGAGTCTGGGGGACCGGCTCCTGAGTGAGGGTCACTGTGCTCCTGGAGTCCTCCTCCTCCTCATTTTGGAGCTGCTGGTCCACAGGGATGTCATCCTATGCTGCACAGGTCTCTCCATTGCTGACTCCACAACCTTCTCCGGAGACAGGGGTCCCCCTGCCCCCAGGATTCCGTCCAGGTCCTTGTAATAGGCACAGTAGTGTGCTGCTTCCCTAGACCGGGAGCTAAGCTCACGGGCCCTGACATACCCCTGCTGCAGTTCCTTCACCTTGGCTCGTACTTGGTCTAGTGTGCGGGGTGGTGGCCTTTTTTGGCTAGGCCATCTGCCATTTGGGCATAAACGTCCGCATTTCTCCTCCTGGACTGCAGGGCCTGCAGCGACTCCTCCTCGGACCAGAGCTCCAAGAGGGTTTTGATCTTGGGGCCAGACCATGATGGTGTCTGCCATTTGGTGCCCCTGGCTTGGTCCTGGGATGTGTCCCTGGAAGGGCCAGGGAGGTTTCGGGGGCCTTGTGCCTGTGACATGGCTGTAAGTGGGCCTACCAGGAACAGCCAAGCGGTCAGGGTCCTGCTTGGAGCTGGCTTCCTGCTTCTCCTGGGTGCATGTGCCTTTAAAAGATGGCTACAGACAGGAACAATAGAGGTGAAAGGTCTGGCAAGGAGTGTCCACCAGGGCTTTTTCCTGGAGGCCTTTATTTTAGAAAATAAAAGCTTCCCCGTGTCTACATACGCCTTTTTTCTACAGATCTCGTAAAATGAGGTTTACCACTGTCGAGAAAACCTCCGCGTTCTTTTGATTTATTGTTGACAGAACGTGGTGGCAGTCTAGACTCAGGTAAAGATTTTTCGAAAAAAGGCCACTTTTTTCGAAAAATCCCTGTAGTCTAGACACACCCTAAGGTGCTGCAAGACTATTTGTTGTTTTTTAAGTTTTTCCAGGTACAGACTAACTCGGTTACCTCTCTGAAACTTTTGATAGGTACAGATAAGTTTAGATGAGATTTTTCAGGGCTTACTCTCTATCGCCAGTTCCCAAAGGTTTAAATTTGGAGACTTAGCTACAGTGTCCCAGCTGATTCCAGATGGTGTAAAAGAAGAAAGATGTCTAAGGCTTCTGTTCAGCAAAGGAATTGAGACAACGGAGCTGCTACAAGTGAAGTTAGGCACATGTTTGAGTACCAGGCTGACCCAAGATTAGGACTGGGCAAGATGTGACCTGGGGGCTGGATCCAGACCACCTAACACTTTGATCCAGTCTGCGGATTGCATCTGGCCACTTTTGGTTTATATTCTGCTGCCCATGCCACCAAATTTCCAGGTGGTGGCTCAGGCAGCAGAAACCTATTTAAATGGCTCAGAGTCATGGAACTACCTTGATGATGGCCAGAGCCATGAGCCCTTTTAATAGCTGCAGCAACCCGGGCAGCTCCCAGGCAATACAGTAGCCATGGCACTGGGAGTTGGGAGCCCTTTGCTATGTTTTTAGTTCAAAGCCTCTGGCCCCTGACCACTCTAGGGGGAGGCTACTCCCTAGCCCCACCCCTCTTCCCCAGACCCTGCCCTTTCTGGGGTGGAGACTGCCCTTGATCAAGTATCAAAATCATTAAGGGGCTCCCCTGTGTAAATTATTGCCCACCTCTGCCCAAGCGTCATTTAACCAAAGTCCAAACCATGGTTTATAGATCAAAGTCAATGGACCTTCAACTGCCCCTGGAAGTAACTTAACTATGACACATAGAAGAAATACTTTTTTCATGCATAGCACCACTAAGTATATAGAGCTTCGAGAATAGTCTTCAAAGATTGTCCCCTGTAGACCAGTTGCTGGAATGTAGTGTATTAGTCAAAAAAAATCAACGACAACGCATCACATAAGTTATAGGTAAAAATAGGGGGGATAACCTTCCTAGCTGTTGCTACAACCAGGAAATCCAGAGATAAATGACCAGGAGAACCATTAAATGTGTTAACAAAGCTGATAAACAGCTCCTCAACAAAAAGAGGCAAGGCAGCAGTGTTCCCTCTAAGTTTATCAATCCATGTGCAGAATTAATTTTGTTATGTGCACTAAGGCGTATGTGTAATGGGCACCACCAGTAGAAATACATGCTGCTGGCGGTGGGCCCTCAGCTAATCAGCAGGGTGGCATTTGACTCTCTTCTGGGTGGCTGCCCAAGTGCTCAGCTTATACGGAACACTGGAGGGCAGTGACTTCTAAAAATCCTGATGAGATTTTTATAGACAAAATGTATCATGTATTTGAGTCATGTTTCATATGTTAATCTTACAGAATTTTTGTTTTTTGTTTCCACCCTACTGAATCACAAATGTGTTAGCTCAGAATGCAGAGTATTTCTTGCCAAATTGAAGTTAGCAATTATGTAATTCTGGTTCATTTTTCCCCAGTTTAGAAAATATTGTGTGAATTTAATACTCCTGAAAGATAAGGGTGTGATGGCATCTACCTGAGCCAAGCATAAAGCAGACTGAAATTGAACAAGCCTTTCATTTAAAGCTCTGCCAATACACCATGATCCTGACCTGCAGGACCTTGCTATTGTCCTGGACCTCTTGAGTGAAAATCTTCTATTGTGCCAACCCAGTGTGGTGATTTTGTGAGGCACATAAATGGAGACCAGGCTGAGACAACTAAGTTCAAATTCATGCTTGTGGCCTCATCAGAATTTGAATCTGTGTCTCCAGAGGAGCCTTCCAGTTTCCTTTAGTTTCATTTTTTTAAATAATGAAGATTGAGTTTTACAAGCAGAGAAATGTCTTAAACCAATAAACGTTTTATATCTGTGTCAAGATAGCCAACCCATTTTTTTTAACAACTGGGGCGGGGGGGGGACACCTATTCTTTGCCAAGTTCCTGAAGCCTGAGCAAATTTTTACAGATGAGTTATAAACCCCAGACTAATGGAGATTTAATGGAAGCGCTGACACAACCAAAACTAGAACAGCACAAATGTACTGCTCCAATAACCTGAACTTTTCAAATCTGACCCAGTGCAGTTTCCTGTAAAATGACTCATTCTTCCTACTACTGTCCCCCATTCCTTCTTTTTGAGCACACGAATAATAAATTTCATAATGTAGTACTTATGGGAATTAAAAATAGGGGATTTGGAAATATGCTTGCTCTTCCTTTTCCTAAACACTTTCACAAAATGGATTTGGCAGGACATCTTGGCAGAATGGCAGATTGTTGGGATTGTGCTCTCTGGGAAACAAACAAACAAAAAAGGCTATCAGTGCAAAATTCAAGCTTGCTTTGATCTGGTTCCGAGGCTGGAGAGGTGGCTTGATTCCACACAGGCGAGCCACAGAATCATTTGTCTCTATTTCCAACAAATAGTGAGTTGTTTTAATCATGCAACTTAAAAGAAGATACTTGTATTATAATCCACCAACTGCTATTTTTATCTTCATTAAAGGGATCAGTGGGGATCTATATTGTTGGAAACCCCGCTATGTGTCTGGGGATTACCATATTACGCAGGAGGGGGTTCAGTGTGAAAAGGCTAATTTTAATCAACAAATTAGAGCCAATGAAAAACTCCATAGGTGAGAGGAAATCTGTGAGCATGATCGAAAACATGCTTCTGATTCACGATTAAATAACAGGCTACAGGGAGGTACATCTGTAAATTATACAGGAAGCTTTCTTCAACAACTGATTCACCCTGACAGTTTTACTGGAGTATATGAAAATTAGTATTAAAGATGTGATATGTAGGCTTCTTTCCAGGAATTCCAATCTGGTTTCAATAAAATGGAAACACTGATTGGAAGTGAAGTTGCCTTCCGGTTTTGCCTTTGGCTATTATGTGTTCATTCGCAAAATGACTGAATTCCACAACTACTTTTAATATTCACCTTTTGAGTTCATCTCCCACACTGGACACATTGGAATGATTAAAATAGCACTGCCTCCTGATGCCGGATTCTCTTTAATTTGAAACAGCCTAGGTGCTGAGAAAAAAATGAATGTTCCTGTTAAGTCCATCCTTCCTTTGCATCAAGTTGCTTCAGTGCAGATCTAGAACAGAATATTAATACGGCCGTATTAAAAAAATATACTGCTTCCTGAGTAGCTGCCAGAAAAAATAAAGATGAAAATTTGGTGAAAAAACAGATTTTTGCACTTTATATTGGCATGCTTGCTGTAATGGATTTGTGCTGTGACTACATATTCTTGCTTATGCTACTTTACTGTACAGAGCCCTGTACATTAGTGGTGCTATATAAATAATATTAACTATGGGAAATTTGTATTGCTATTGCAGTACACTATTGGCATAGGGAGGACAGATTTAAAAAATGCCTAAAAGGCAGAAAATTAAGAATTGACAAGTATGGACATTTGTGGGATTTCGCTGTATAAAACTTTCAATCGTTGCATGGCTGTTCAAAAAGATTTGCAAATTCTTGGGTTTTGTATTAGCTGATTATGCTGTCTCATAAAGCATTGAATCTGTTTACATGTTAACATATTTGTAAGTAAATTAACCTTCTAGAACTTCCAGTATGTTTGCTCATACACTCTGAAGTAGTTTGCAGATTTAGGGGCAATGATATTAGAGAAACAGAAAAAGTTACTTAGAAAAGTCTACATGGGAACCTGCTTCGAATTCTCTTAACTATTACCACGTATTAGTTCCTCAAGCTGGAAAAGGGTATGTGTGAAGTCCCAGGACACAAAGGTTCCAGTTCAAGTTGAGACCTTGTGTACATGTGTGCATCTGTGCAAAGTACCAGCTTTTAATAACGCTCCCTGCCCCTCTCCCCTGTTGGCAGCACAGCATAGCTCTCTCTCACAAGTCTTCCTGCCCATAACAATCCACACTACTCCCAAAAATGCACTCTTTGAGCTCAGGCTCCATTTAGGAGAGGGAGAGTTTTTGATGGTGAACCACAATCAGTGTTGCTTGGAATAGTGTTAACTTCCATGGGAAAGTCAACCAGATGATTATGCTGACAAATTATGCTGCTCCTAGACTCTGCCCTCCTATTAAAGAATGTATATGAGAAGAGAAGCTTCTGTTATTTTGGGAGAGGGGCAAAGGAGGCTGCACTAGCTTAACCCCTCCATTTCTTTACTGACTGGCCATGTTTTTCAGTACGGTGATATGCATTTGTTTGATTTCCCTCCAAGACACACTGAACAGAGGATAATACATATGGCTCTTGATCCCTGTTTTATTCAGAGTCTGGACAGTACCTGGCACTATGGGGCCATGGTCACTGATTGAGGACGCTTGTTATTATTGTTTATACTTTAAATTCAGTATACAAAAATTTCTATGTTAGGTATGAAATGAAGGAAAATACTGTCACAATGTCAGTCTGTTTATTAACTCAAAAGGTTAAGCTGCAATCACTATTCTGGTATTATATCAGAAAGAGGAAAAGTGACTTTCTGCAGTTGTCCAAAGCAATTGGACTCAAAAGTTCGGATGCTGATACTTGCACATTCATTCCTGATACACTTACCATATTTTGTAAAGGAATGCTTTCTATGAAATGAGAATACTTGGTTATGTGCATTCAAGGTCATGCATAAAACAATGTCTAGCATCATGTATCAAAATACTGTACTGTTTAGTGTATTTTATAAGATTAGTTGGGGGTACCAGCAATGCTGTCAAAGTAATGCCTCATGAGACTACCTTTGAATTATTGAACTATGAAGCAAGCCCCAGCATTCCTAAAGTCATAGTTCTTTACTACTGCTGGTATTAGAGCTTCCTTAAGGTTCTGTTCCTATACAGCAGAGAGGGAAACAAAACCACAGTAAACCTGTACAACATCAGCAGAGATAGAATACAGGAAAGAAAAGCAAATCCTGAACTGTTCCCATGACTCTTAACTAGCCAAGCTGAGCTGTGCAGGAAAAGGGGTCTGATTTTAGCTGGGAGAAGAATTGAGGAACAGCTATTCTGAGTGGATTTGAATATGAATAAATCCATATTGGAATATAAACTACTGACAAAATGTAATCCCTCTAAGAGCATCATTAACTTCTGCTGCTGTTTTAGGAGTACCTTCAGATGGGCCCTAGAACAATGTGAAATGTTATGGATGCAAAATCTATTGTATTATCCTGGGATGATATCTCATGTGGCTGTACTGGAAACAGAAGTGGATGGCATTTCTGTACTGGGTCAAATATTCATGGAGTCTGCATTGCCAGTTTCCTATGGGTTTTTGTCCAATGCATTTTCTGTGAGCTGCATCTCCTGTGATTTCTGCAGTCTTATTTCCTTTACATTCTGAACAAAGATGTAGTGAAACTTGGAAAAATCAAAATGGCTGACATTTTGGGGTTATTGTTCCCTTCTAGTGGCGATTTACATGGGAGGAACATACATGGGACACAGTGGAGAATATGATTTTACATACACAATAGGTACCAATAGAAAACAAAGTGAGTAAAATGAAATCAATTTGTTTTCCTGAGCTAATTTAATAAATTCAGTCAAGCCAAGTATGCTTCAAAACTGAGATGTTTCTAATGTGATTTGTAATCTAGGGGTATGTCTACACAGCAAAGTTATTTTGAAATAACAACCGTTATTTCGAAATAACTTTACCAGCATCTACACAGCCAAATTGAAATAGCGGAGGGCTTATTTAGAAATTGGTAAACCTCATTCCACGAGGAATAGCGCCAATTTCGAAATTGCTATTTCGAAATAAGCGCTGTGTAGATGCTTATTTCAAAATAGGGGGCCTCCAGCACTTCCCAGGGTGCCCTGGTGGCCACTCTGGGCACAACCAAGAAAACTCCTCTCTCTCCCTCCTTTCCCGGAGCCCTTAAAGGGGTAGATTCTGGCCACAGTGCCTGTGCCAGCTCCAAGCCTGACAGCTCAGAGCCAGCAGTCACTGCACCTGACCCAGTGGCCCCAGCATGAGCCAGGCAGCCAGTGCCAGCCAGCCCTCCACCGCTCCCCAGGACCGGTCTGCCAGCTCCCAGGAACCTGCCAGAGGCTGGAAAAGGTGGGCGCCTGCCTGGTCCAGTGTGGAGATCAGGGACCTAATTCAGGTTTGGGGGGATGCCTCCAACATCCATGATCTACGCACTAAATAGAGGAACGCAACTGTCTACAGGCGGATGGCTGCCAGCCTGGCCACCAAAGGCCACATTGAACCCAGGAGCAGGTTCACATGAAAATAAAGGAGCTGTGGCAGGCGTATGCCAGGGCCACAGAGGGCAGCTCCAAATCAGGGGCAAACCCATACCCTTGCCCCTATTTTGATGCCATGGACCGCATCCTGGGGGGCAAGACGGTCCGTGCCCCCCAGGTGATCATTGACCCTGGGGCAGAGCTTGCTGCCTCCTGCTGCTCCAGCCTCTGCTGCCTCCCCAGCTACCGCTCCGCCTCCCATTCCTTCTACCCAGGGCCGGCCCGAGCCATTTTGGCGCCCCGGGCCCCGGGCGGGCGGCGCATGCACAAGCCTGCCCCCCTGGGGCGCACGGGCCCACCTCCAGGCGCACGGCGCATGCGCAAGCCTGCCCCAAGGGCACGCGGGCCCACCTCCGGGTGCACGGTGCATGCGCAAACCTGCCCCCAGAGCGTGCGGGCTCACCTCCAGGCGCATGGCGCATGAGCGAGCCTGCCCCTGGGGCGCACGGGACCACCTCCGGGCGCCCGGCGGATGCGCGAGCCCACCCCTGGGGCACACGGGTGGGCGCATGGCGCATGTGCTGCCCGGCCACTGCCACTGGTGCGCAGCCCGGGGCCACCCGGGCGGACCGCGCCTGGCCATTCAGGGCCCCGCGGCCATGGGGGGAAGGGCACTGCAGGGGTTAATGAGGCCCCCGCCCCGGGCAGCCACTACAGCCTGCCGGGAGCCAGCCGCGCGGCACCTGATGGCAGCTATAAGGGGCGCCGCACACCCCTTACTGCTGCCATCAGGCACCCCCCCATCGGTTGGCGCCCCGGGCAGCTGCCTGGCTCGCCCACCCCTTCGTCCGGCCCTGCTTCTACCCCTCCTGCTTCTTCCTCCCCACCCTTCCCACACCCCCAGGGATGCCGGGGCCCCCGCACCCGCTGTGCTGGGAGACAGTTGGGCCAACTAGACCCCCAACCCTGAGCCCTGAGCTTCTCCTCCCCCTTCCTCCCCTTGCCTCCACCGCCAGCTCTCTCCTCCCAGGTTTCCCCCTCCCCTCTCCCTCCCTCCCTCCTCCCCTCTCCCACCTTCTTTCATCTCACCTCAGTTTCATTCCCCCCCCACCCCAGTTTTGATCAATAAAAGGGCTTTGTTGTAATGAACACATGTCTTTTATTGTACAGCAGGAAGGGGGGTTAGGGAGGGGTAAGTGGAAGGACGTGAGGGAGGAATGAGGCACAAGCCCCCAGTGGGGCACACCAGGGAGGCTGTTACTGTCTGCAGAATGTGCTGCCAGGCTCGCAGCAACACGTCCAGGAGAAGCACCAGAGTGCCCGGGGCGGCTCCGGCTCCATGCTGCAGAGTGTTGTGGTGTTCTGAGTGAGGGCAACCAGGACACACAGAGAAAAAAATGCTTTGCTGTCCCTCAGCAAAGTAGGCAAGCAAGCAGGGAAAGCTTCGAACCGGCTGTCCGGGGGGGGTCCCTTTAAGCACAGGTCTCAGATAACCTCAGGCAGCAGCCACACAAGGTAACTCCTGACCTGATGCCCTGCCAGAACCGGTTCCGGCCGGCCTTAAACGTGATTCAGCATCCTATTGGTGTAGATGCGCTATTTCAAAATAGCAAAACACTATTTCAAAATGCATTTTGTGTCTAGACGTGTTATTTTGAAATAAGCTATTTTGAAATAACTATTTCAAAATAAGATATTTTGAAATAACGCTGTAGTGTAGACATACCCTCGGGTTTTGTGGCATTGCACTCAGGGAGAAATGAAGATTATTGTATGATATATTGCAAAATTGCTTATAGTTACTGTTAATAAGGCCTGAATTTTGTATATAGAAGAGATTTCAGTTGCTGATAGGTGTCCTCATTACTGTACAGCACATTCCAAAAGAGAGACCTACTTAGGATGGTGTGGTGCTGTTTTGCAAATACTTTCAGTTGCTGTGGGAATATGTCACCTTAAGAGTGGTCAGTCGAGCTAATACAGCATTATGCTCTCCAGCAGAGCTGGGCAAATTCTGTAAATCAGTGTTCATGGACTTTCATTTCAGTTCCAAATAGCTGTTCACTGTGACTGTTTGTAAGCCTCTCTTTATTTACTATGTGCAGGAATGAGTACTGATTTGCATAATTTTTGGGTGTGTGTGAGACATGGAGAATCACTATTTTGTGTATAAAACAGGTATAAATGTATAAATAAGAGCATCCATTATTTGATATTCTTTATTATTTAGAATACACTGGTATGTGTCATTCAATCAAGGAGTAGACACAATACTATATGATTCAGGTGCTTCTGGTAGACGGTAAGTTTGAATTAGTCTGGCTTTTCTGTACATATATGGTGGGCCACGGTTTTTGCACCCACCAAAGAAAGTATCAAAATTCAGCAGCATGTACAATTAGTGTGGCATGCCTGGAGATTGCTATAAGAAATAAGAACACAATAGGCCGGTCAGTCTTACCTCGGTTCCTGGAAAAATCATGGAAGGGATCCTTAAGGAATCCATTTTGAGGCACTTGGAGGAGAGGAAAGTGATTAGGAATAGTCAGCATGGATTCACAAAGGGCAAGTCGTACCTGACCAATCTGATTAGCTTCTATGATGAGGTAACTGGCTCTGTGGACATGGGAAAGTCAGTGGATGTGATATACCTTGACTTTAGCAAGGCTTTTGATATGGTCTCCCACAATATTCTTGCCAGCAAGTTAAGGGAATATGGATTGGATAAATGGACGGTAAGATGGATAGAAAGCTGGCTAGAAGGCCGGGCCCAGCGGGTAGTGATCAACGGCTCGATGTCAGGATGGCGGTCGGTTTCTAGCGGAGTGCCCCAAGGTTCGGTTCTGGGACCGGTTTTGTTCAATATCTTTATTAATGACCTGGATGAGGGGATGGATTGCACCCTCAGCAAGTTTGCAGATGACACTAAGCTAGAGGGAGAGGTAGATATGCTGGAGGGCAGGGATAGAGTCAGAGTGACTTAGACAAATTGGAGGATTGGGCCACAAGAAATCTGATGAGGTTCAACAAGGACAAGTGCAGAGTCCTGCACTTGGGATGGAAGAATCCCAAGCATTGTTGCAGGCTGGGGACCAACCAGCTAAGTAGTAGTTCTGCAGAAAAGGACCTAGGGGTTACAGTGGATGAGAAGCTGGATATGAGTCAACAGTGTGCCCTTGTAGCCAAGAGGGCTAATGGCATATTAGGTTGCATTAAGAGGAGCGTTGCCAGCAGATCCAGAGATGTCATTATTCCCTTTTATTCGGCTCTGGTGAGGCCACATCTGGAGTATTGTGTCCAGTTCTGGGCCCCCCACTACAAAAAGGATGTGGACGCATTGGAGAGGGTCCAGTGGAGGGCAACTAAAATGATTAGAGGGCTGGAGCATATGACCTATGAGGAGAGGCTGAGGGAGTTGGGCTTATTTAGTCTGCAGAAGAGAAGAGTGAGGGGGGATTTAATAGCAGCCTTCAACTTCCTGAAGGGAGGTTCCAAAGAGGATGGAGAGAGGCTGTTCTCAGTAGTGATGGATGGCAGAACAAGGAGCAATGGTCTTAAGTTGTGGTGGGAGAGGTCTAGGTTGGATATTAGGAAAAACTATTTCACTAGGAGAGTGGGGAAACACTGGAATGGGTTACCTAGGGAAGTAGTGGAGTCTCCATCCTTAGAGGTATTTAAGTCTCGGCTTGACAAAGCCCTGACTGGTTGATCTAATTGGGATTGGTCCTGCCTAGAGCAGGGGGCTTGACTTGATGACCTCCTGAGGTCTCTTTCAGCTCTATGGTTCTATGATTCTATGAATAAGAACAGAAATACAGGGGCAGAGGTGTACCTAGGCTCCCTTTCATTTCCCTTAAAAATCCTCATTAGAGATACTTAAAATCTATCATTAAAGTTCTCTGACTTTATTCCAGTACAAATTAAGGACAACAACACCTGTGAATGTGTATGGGTATGTCTACATTGCGCTGCAATTTTGGGATACTGGAGGTATCCCAAAAATGGGTGTGTTATTTTGGCATCCCCATAACTCTTGTTCCATGAGGGTTAAGGGATGTCTCAAAATACTGTGTTATTTTGAAATTTGGTGCTGTGTAGATGTGCCAAATTTCAAAATAGAACTGAAATAAGAGATGCAATTTGCATAACACAAATTGTGTATCTTATTTTGAGTTTAGGGTGCTGTGTAGACGCACACTAGATGAACTTAGCACCAAAGACCATCCTTTTGCCATAGATATAACCCATGATTATTTCTTTTTATGATTAATTTCTTACTCTGTTTTAAAGCCTTAAGACAAATTTCCAAATTGTGTGTATGAATGTATGCATTAAGAAGTTATGCAAAGTTATTATTGCTACCAACTTTACTGACTTGAAAATTTCAGCTCTTTCCCTTCTCTTCTACCTTTTTTTAAAAAATTTAGTCATGTGTGCCACTGAGCTGGACAATCTAGGTTTGTATGTTTGTTATAAATTGAAACACGGCAGATGACTTCCATTAAAATGTATATTATCATTTTAGGCAATTATTGAAGTGTCGTCAAGTCAAAAGCAGCCTGTTCTTTGAAGCAAAATTATGGTAAAATGTATTCTTATCACAAGAATTTTCACTCCTTCCAAAGGTTCTCCCGTACACTGGCTATATTTGTCAATGTTGTGTCATCTACAATAAGAAGTGGAAATACCAAAGGGTACCACAGTTTGGAAAACTAAGAATATGGCTGTAGTCATGGAGACTACTGAAAATCCTGGTACCTGTAGTTATTCCAATATGCATAAAACGCTCTGAAACATACAACCGTTTTCTTAATATGCCTTTAAGTGTGCAATTTTTAATCTACTGCATCTTCTCAAAAACCTTTGATTCATCCACAGTAAACATTGCTAACTACTAACTCATAAAACATATCAGCTGGGTTTATTACTTTTAACCATCTTTCCAATTGTGCTATAAAATAAAGGCAGATGCCATTTTAAGATCTTATTATTATCAAGGGCCAACTCCTCCAGCAGCACCTGCTTAGCAGCAATCTGCTTGTTTATAGTCCCTTTTTTATAGGTGACAGTTTAAGGTGGCTGTTCTCTTGTTACAAAGAGTTCTTTTTAATGTAGCAGAAGTGGCATGCACAGTAGGTGAGCTACTTTCTTTCATCCAGTGATATTGAGAAGGGGTCGCAGGTTCACCTGTGATTTTTGCTTGACAGCTTCGCCGCACACATCAGGCTCTGCCAAATGCTCCACCATTAATTTATGATTTAAAGTAATTAACTTTTGCTGATTAAAGTAATTATTTCAAGTGCATTGCACTCAGGCCCAAATGATGCACACATCCCCCTCTCCAGTTTGAGCTAGCAGCATGCCAAGTGCTTAAAAGCTGCACTAGGGAGCTCGCAGTGGCTTCTGCCAGTCTAACAGATCTGCCATGTTTATGGCTGACTTGTACTAACTGCTCATTTTAATGCTGAATCCTGGCAGAACACTGACACAGTGTGAAACCTTCATCCGGTAAACAAGACAAGCTTCAAATTGGTGACATCGATGACAGTGAAAACTGTTTAAATGAATCTTGCCTCCAGCCTTCCAGAGGTATTATGTTTTTGAGCACTATTCCTTATCCAGATTGGCTGTTAAACAATTTACAGCTTTATCCAGCCTCTGCCTTTAGCTCTATGCAGGTGCAAAATTCAGAATTCCTAAGTGAATCGTATGGCTCCTCCCATTCCCCACCTTCCCCCAAAAAACCACTCCCAAACATCTTTTAAAATTACTTCAAACCTAAGAAATATGAAAAGGAGCTTTCTTTGAAAACCAATCTTGTATGAAAGGATGCATTTACTTTTATATTTACTCCCAAAGTTAGTGCATCTTGTTTAAGAGCCAATATTTGCTTTATTATGGCTTCTCTATATACCAGCAGTGTGCACAGTAACAACACCCATCCAGAACAACAGAGCAATGAGGCTGCAATAGAGTGGAACCCTGCCAGTGCTAGAAGATTGATGCAAGAGTGTCTTGTTTTATTGGCATAACATCATTTCCCAAACTTACTTTTAGTTTTATTTTTTTCTCCCTGTGGGGGGATTGGGAGTGGGGAGGGATATTTCAGGGATCATTGTCTTGTAAACAGCTCAGGGATTTTGATTATACATGAAATGATCAAATGAATATTTAAACTCATGGCCCCAAAAATAACCATGCAGGGTAAACAAAAAAACAAAAACCAAAACCAACACACACCCCCCCCCACAAGCCATTTAATTAACAACCCATCAAACTATTTTCATGCATTTGACAGCAGTTCATTTTCTTATCAACTTATCATTTTGTGGGGCATTTGTTTTCTGCTCTGATAAAATTATGTCACTTAAAAAATAACCATATCACCTCTCCTCTTCCAGTGAAACAATAAAGAAATCTAATTTCATATGTAACAAAGCACCTGATGGGCAGTGATTTCTGGCATACAATATTTCAGCTTAACGCTAAAAATTGAAAAAAAACCCCCATGATTGAAAATAAAGTTGCCAAGAAAAATCATCTGTGTGTTGGCTTGGTGGTAATCCTCAGAAAAGTGAGGCATGATTTCACAAAGAATCTGTTTTTAGTAATGCATTATGAGGTCTGAAAGGAGGAAGAGTGGGGTTTTCTTTAAGAATATCAAAGGGAAAGAGATTCTGTTAGTCAATCAGGTCAGAGTGCAGGTGGTTATACTGTACTCTGATGTTTAATGCTGACTTAGAAGGACTAGTCTCTGCTGAGGCAATTTGCTGAGTTGAATACTCTGTTTGCTCTTTTAAGCAAACATTGGACAGTCTGCCAAATTGTGGTGGTTTTGTGACGTGAACCAATCCAGGAATTGAGCAGAGAGCACCAAGCACATCTCTCAGAAAACTGTTTGGAGAGCATCCTATTGGTATTATCCTTTGGTCCCAGGCTGAATCCTCCATGTGCTTTAATGAAGAATTATGACACACATATTGCCCTTTTTTCTTTTATTTATATATAAAATAAAAGTTTTATTTATATATAAAAAATGCTTTGGCAATTAAATCTGAGATTGAGTTGCTGTAAAACAAATCCCTCCAAACCTGCAAACTGTTGTTTATATATTTTTTTAAATCTTAAACCGTTTGGGTGTTTATGAGCATAAATGTGTTTCGAAACCTGATGTGGAAGAATTTGCTTAAGCAAAGTTTATTTTGAATATCTTTATGGACTGATCCAAAGTTTGCTGATGTTAATGGGAATCTTTATCAGGATCAGTCACTTTATACAGCATCCTTTTTTATTTTGTAGTGGTTTCCAGCTTGCATATTCCTTTCTTAGTTAACTGATTGTAATCCTGTAAGTGTTTCAGTATAAACACAGGATATAAAATTACAGAGAATATACATGGATCTGATTGGTACAAAAAGGATTGGCAGAACTCAGTTCTTACACATATTGTAGATGTGATGCCTTCTAGTATATAAATCCCAAAAAAGAAGTATTATAGACCAGATTTTGAAAAGGCATGTAGGCACCTAAAGCTGCAGATAGGCATCCAGAGGGATTTTTAATAGCATCTAGGAACTTTAACTCCCACTGACTCTTATTCCAACCATTGTCAGTTGCAGAACTTCAGATTATAATGAGAACGGGACTGAACCTTATTGCAAGTGAAAGGTACAAGAGAATGGACTGTGGGTAAAAGGTAGTAGAATATATGATCCAGAGATAAAATAGGCTAATTTTAAATGAATAACTATAAAACTTGGAATTATTAAGGCATAAAAGTCCCTTTACTAAATAGCTCAATATATTGGTAGTTTATAAGTGTTAAATCAGACTGAGGTATTTGATATTAATGGTTGAGTTGACACAGTTATTCATTTATTAAATCTCTAACAAAGGACATGCAAACCAAGTAACCTATGTTTTCTATTAAGGGTGACAATTTATGTTTACTAAAATGTTTAAAATTTATACTAGACAAGCTAATTTCATGAAAACCAGGTACAACTTTTTCATAGCAGCTTTTCCTGAAACATCCGTAGACCTCAGGAACTGATTTTAGCCCTGTTTAACTACTAACCTTTGACCACTGCTTCTTTGCTACTTGAGAAATTTTTGTAGGCCAAATCAGTAGCCTCTCAGGAATACAAAAATAGAAAGGCCATAACCATTCTGGATGAACTAACATTGATACCTTTTAACTTTTGGGCTGGTTTATGTACAATTTTAATGTGACTTGTATTTTGCTAATAAGTCGTAGTCCTCAATAGGAATAAGTGCACTTACTTGACTCAGTGAGACATCTGTGACTCCATTAGCCACAGTGGAAACTAATGGTAATTGCCAATTGTTAACCAGACAATAGCAGATGCTAACTTTAATCTCCAACAGTGCTCTTCTGAGTATCTTGTATAAAGACATGGCCTGATTTTAACGCACTTTTTCTTTTCCAGAAATATGGAGACCTAGTAAAGGCTGATTAGCCTAGTGAGCTGTGTGCAATGAAGTGAATTAACTCATAAAAATGATAGTTGACATTCTGTAACTGGGCCATCATAATTCTAACATATAATCAATGCCTTAAGTTAACATACTTTATATTGCTTATTTTAAAAACCATCTTTCTTTAATAAAATATATTTTATTGGAGTTAAATTCTGTGACGATCTTATATTGGATCCTAATGTAAGAATAAGCATTTCCTGGCAATGTATAGACCTTGTTTAGATAATCAGTTAGCCAGAGAACTTTAAAAAGAAAAATATTACGACATAATTTCCCACAATTTCAAAATATTTATGAAAGAATTTCAGTGTCCCTCTTTATATTTAAGCATGAAGACAACAGCTACAAACATAACACAGACTAGGCCCCTGAGGATATCTGGAGTCTTCTGGGTTCCTTTTTATATAAATTTGCTTGCTTAAAATAATGAATAATGAGCCCATTTTCACTTTGACTGTGGCCTGCAGTCTACAAGAGATATTAGGAGCAATTTGTAGTCAACGTGCAGGTCTGTTCCATCTAAAATATTATCAATGAGCTTGTCAACCCAAGCCCTAACCTTCTTTGTTATTTTCATCTGTTCCTCTCTCAGATGTCTCTCCTCGTACCCATAACCTCTGAAGACTAGCAACAGGATGTCATACACCTGTTTTGCTTAAGGCTGGGACTTGGAGCCTTGTGCGATATTGTGTAGGCATTGGCTCGCTTGCTGCTTTGCTCAACGTATATGTCAGAATGTCAGATGATAGTTGTTGTATCTGCAGCTGTTGCATAAGAACAGTGCCAGGGGCACAACTTTCCTGCAGTGAGCTTTAATTTGCTCTGCCCTCCCTGAAGAGCTCCCTTACTTCACCTTGCTGATGGTGCTGCAGCTGTATAAGAACTCAGCCCGTGTGCAGCTGAGACCAACTGGTTGGGGAGGGGAAAAGAGGGAGAGTTAATAATGGGCAGGGTAAAACTTAACACAAAACAAGCATGATGAAAGCTGAAGGTAGGAAAGGGCCTATTATTTGTATCTTTGCTCAGTGAGGCATTTTAATAATTGTTTGCATAAAGTGATTGTAAACACTCAGGGATTTATATTTGTGTGAGTCAATTTGTAGTAAATTTGGATACGGCTCCAAGAGAGCTACTTGTAGCCTAAATAAGCCATAAGCTGCCAAGATATTCATGAGAGATCTGACTAGGTTTCTGACTGCTTTCAGAATTAGTCTGACAATCAAAACAGATGTAGAATGAGATTGCAACTGGATTGCCAAAGGCAAAAAAGTCCTGTCAAATTCCTTAAAGGAGGAAGCTGAAAAACCACTATAATACATGGGACATTGTTAGTGGACATTACTAACAAGATAAGGACACATATGTCCACCTTCACATTGATTTGGGAATGTGGATTTATTCTATCAGTTCGCTAGCAAGGGCATTGGAAATAATCTCTGCAAACACGCACTACTTAGTAGGTTGGGGAAAAACCCCTTAAAAACCGCATATTTGCTGTGTGAATATGACAAGATATTTCTCAGTGTATTTTAAAATATATACTGTAGGAGGATTGTTGCATTTCAAAATGGCTCAGTGGGATTGCACAGATCATCTGTAATTTAAAAGAAAGCAAGAGAGTATATTGTTTTGGTTATATCTATTATTTAACAAAACATTGAGGCACTTATTATTTCACTTGAAATTTTAACTAAATGGAGGATAAATTAATTAAAATGTTACTGAGTCTTTCAGAAAGTCAGGACATGTGCAGTAACTCAACATGTGCATCTGCAGCATGTCTAAGAACTTTGACACCCACAATTCTGGGAACCAGGCCTTTGGAGGACACAAAAAAAGGAGTGATTTTGTGGTACCTGTATGCGGTTGTGAAAAATATGTCTTCAGGAAGTCTAAAACAATGGATTATTGCAAATCTCTGCTGGGCAGATCACTAGCAGGAAGAAAATGTCCATGGATATCATAAAAAACCACAAGGAATCTAGGGGCACTTTAACAAAGTTATTAGGGTATTAGGGCATAAGCTTTTGTGAGGTACAACTCACCTCCTCAGATGCTGAAAAGAAAAGAAAAGAAAAGAAAAGAAAAAAGAGGAAGGGATGCAAAGATGGAAGTGTGACATCAGTGCTAATTAAATCAGAGTGGATGTGGCTCATCGCCACATCCATGAGGAGGTGAGAGTACCTGAAGAGGAAATTACTTAGCGTAATGTGAGAACACTACATGCCTCTGGAAGAGGTGACTGGAACGAAATTGTTCTTAAAATTCCTTCTTGTGCCATTTTATTTTTTTCTTGTGCTAAAGGAATTTTGCATTAATATGAAAAAAATGAGGATTTCCTTCTGCCTTTGGTAGTAGTATAGCTACTATAAAAGAGTAAAATGATATAGCTGCACAGATGGCTCCAATGGAACTCTAAATCCTTCTTCTGATATGAAGGTTCAGCTCAGCAGAAGGATTATCCACACGGTGAGATTATAATGCTGTGCCTTGTGCCACAGGCTGAGTGGGCTCCATTTTCAGAGAGCTGTCCTCAGGAGAAGATCAAAGCAAATCATTCAGGCCACGGCTGCACTGCCATTTTTTTCCGGAAGAAGATATGCAAATCGTGCTTGCATTTGTATATCTTCTTCCAATTCTTTTTTTAGAAGAGGTTTTGCTACTATTTGGCCCCGTGTAGATGGGGACAAATGTTGGGAAAAAACCCTCTTTCCCAGGACCCTATAAACCTTGATTTACAAGGAATAAGGGGTCTTGAGAAAGAGGGGTTTTTTTCCGACCTTTGGCCCCATCTACACGGGACCAAATAGCAGCAAAACCTCTTCTGTAAAAAGAATCAGAAGAAGATATGCAAATGTGAGCGCAATTTGCATATCTTCTTCTGGAAAAAATGGCAGTGTAGCCATAGCCTCAGAGCATAACTTACATGATGGATTAACCTTTTGTCTGTCTGGTTGTTCATAGCATTTAAGGGTCATTCAAAATTTTCCAGTGTATAACCTCTATGAATAATTTTTATTTGCTTGGTCCTGCCCTGTGACCTGCCATTGGGAACTAGAGGGAGACTTGATGCTTTCTCTGTTTTTGGCCAATTGTTAGCCCATGCAGTAACTGCAAACCTGGCGAGGAGGGCTTTAAACTAGGTTTGTTGGAGGATGGTGACCAAAGCCCTGAGGTAAGTGGGGAAGTCGGATAACGGGAAGAAACACAAGGAGGAAGGAGCAACAAAGGAGGACACCTGATACGAATGGAGAAGCAACAACTGCTTATCTAAAGTGTTTGTACACAAATGCAAGAAGCCTGGGAAACAAACAGGAAGAATTAGAAGCCCAGGCCCAGTCAAAGAACTATGATTTGATTGGAATAACAGAGACTTGATGGGATGACTCCCATGACTAGAGCACTGTATAAACTGTTCAGGAATAATAGGGGGAGAACCTGTTCCCCCTAAGGAGGAGTTACACTATATGTAATAGAGCAGTATGATTGCTTAGAGCTCCAGTATATAGAGGGAGAAAAGACTGTTGAGAGTCTATGGGTCAAGTTTAGAGGTAGAAGCAACAGGGGCGCCCGGGAACATGCAGATGAAGCCTCTAGACAGATTAGAGGATTGGGCCAAAAAAAATCTGATGAGGTTCAACAAGGACAAATGTAGAGTCCTGCACTTAGGACAGAAGAATCCCAAGCTTTGTTACAGGCTGGGTACCAAATGGCTAAGTAGGAGTTCGGCAGAAAAAGATCTGGGGATTATAGTGGATGAGAAGCTGGATATGAGTAAACAGTGTGCCCTTGTAGCCAAGAAGGCAAATGGAATATTAGGTTTCATTAGGAGAAGCATTGCCAGCAGATCTAGAGAAGTGATTATTCCCCTTTATTTGGCTCTGGTGAGGCCATATCTGGAGTATTAAGTCCAGTTCTGGGCCCCCCACGATAGAAAGGATGTAGACTCATTGGAGAGGATCCAGCAGAGGACAACCAAAATAATTAGGGGGCTGGAGCACATGACCTATGAGGAGAGGCTGAGGGATTTGGGCTTATTTAGTCTGCAGAAGAGAAGAGTGAGGGGGGATTTAATAGCAGCCTTCAACTTCCTGAATGGAGGTTCTAAAGAGGATGGAGAGAGGCTGTTCTCAGTAGTGATGGATTGCAGAACAAGGAGCAATGGTCTCAAGTTACAGTGGGAAAGGTCTAAGTTGGATATTAGGAAATACTATTTCACTAGGAGGGTGGTGAAGTACTGGAATGGGTTACCTAGGGAGGTTGTGGAATGTCCATCCTCAGAGGTTTTTAAGTCTCAGCTTGACAAAGTCCTGGCTGGATTAATTTAGTTGTGATTGATCTTCTTTGAGCAGGGGGCTGGACTTGATGACCTCCTGAGGTCTCTTCCAGCCCTATGATTCATAGGAAAACTTTCTAGTCAGTATACATTAAAGAAGCGCTAAGGTTGCTCTAATTTGTGGTGAGGGCTGAATTGGCCTTTGGTAGACCTCAGAACTGCAGGGATTAGAGTGGTAGTGTAATGCTGCCTCTACCCTTGCACCATTTAGGCTTGAATATGGATTTCTGCGAACAGCTTTGATTGCGTGTTTGATATTCAGAGATCAAACAGTATTGAAAAAAAAACCCCACATGGTCCTGTAGCACCTTAGAGACTAAATAATAATAATAATAATAATAATAATAATAATAATTAATAATGAAGTATCATGAGCTTTCATGGTCAAAACCTACTTCCTCAGATGAGAGACAAACAATATTGGTTTTAATTGAGATACAGAAATCAGGTGGTATCTTTCTGTTCTGTTTCTCAGAAGTGAAGGTTTCTGGTGAGTATATGCATGATTACAAACTCAGGGTTCACTTTATTATATTAGAATGTTTGCTTCATGGAAACTCTGACTTTTAACATTCCTGACAAGAAACTTATTTGCTTGGATATTTGTCAAAAATGAATACAACAGAGATATGAACCTAAAGGAAGTAAATTCAAGTGAATTTCAAACAAGTATTCATAGTGATGGTCAGATCCTTCATTGGTAAAATTTAACATAATACCATTGACTATCAATAGTACTATGCGAATTTAAATCAACAAAAGATTATTCCCAAACTATTTTGAAGTATCTACCCACTTCTGCCTTGAATCAAAAACAGGAGGAGAAGGAAGATGGTTTTAGTTCTTCAACCTCCAAAAAATATTATGGTTAAAAGCAGGACCTTGACACAAAGTTCACTGGATATAGGACTATATTTATGGGCTGAGCATCATTGCTGCTAGGCGGGTACAAAAGCATCCAATACCTCCAAATCCTAAGTTCTAGTCTTTCTGTAGAGCACAACACGCTGAATTTGCTCAGGGATGGATTCAAAGATTTGTTTATATTTTTTCTGTTAAAACTTGTTGAGATAAAGAGATAAATTAGTTTTGCTGAGCAAGATCAAATTAACTTTAGGGCCTGGAATCAACATAACAAGCCACTTTACTTAAGTCTGTTTTGAAATTAGTGCCGAGCTTGTGTTTGTCTGTTTGTTTGGTTTGTTTGTTTGAAGGAGCTTCTAAAAGGTTTGAAATCTAGAAGCCTCTGTTAATTGGCTGAGCCTCAGTCAGGTGGAGGGGCTACCAGGGTTTTATAAGCTGTGAGTCAGTGACTAGGGAGCTTGTGAACAGGGAGTTTGGAGGGGGAGGTTAGAGGGTGCTAGTGACTTCTGACCTTCTTTAAGCATAACTTTTATAATAATCTATATTCCAGACATTTAATAAGAAGCCCAGTTTATACTTAAACTTATTCAGAAGAAAAATGGAGACAGAAAGCCAGCAGCAGAGTGGGGGCTATCCTGTTTATTGCGTCGAGTGTAACATGTATGATTATCTGCCCTGTGGCGAGTGGCGTATGTGTGCACCTGTTGCAAGGAGCTCCTGACCCTCAGAGACCGAGTTCAGGCTTCGGAGGCCAGGGTGGCTGAACTGGAGGAGCTAAGGGAGTGAGAGAGCTATGTTGATGAGACTTTCCGGGACACTGTAGTACTGTCCCACCTCCAGTCTGAGAGCCCCAGTGCTCTTAAAGAGGATGAAAGTCTCAAGGGAACAGAGCATTCAATGGGAACAGAGGGAAACCATCCCGTAGTTGGGACCCTCCTTCCAGAGGATGTTGCGGTATCCTTTTGCACTGAGGATACCTCTGAGGGGGAGGGAACGCCAGTTGTTAGGAAGAGGCAGGTGTTAGTTGTGGGTGATTCGATCATTAGAAACATAGATAGTTGGGTTTGTGATGACCGGGAGAACCATATGGTCACTTGCCTGCCTGGTGCGAAGGTTGCGGATCTCTCGAGGCATCTAGATAGACTTATGTGTAGTGCTGGGGAGGAGCCGGTGGTTGTGGTACATGTAGGTACCAATGACGTAGGGAAGGGTAAGAGACATGTCCTGGAGGCCAAATTTAGGTTGCTAGGAAAGAGACTGAAATCCAGGACCTCTATGGTGGCATTCTCGGAAATGCTTCCAGTTCCACGTGCAGGGCCAGGTAGGCAGGCAGAGCTTCAGAGTCTCAATGCGTGGATGAGACGATGGTGTAGGGAAGAGGGGTTTAGATTTATTAGGAACTGGGGACACTTTTGGGAGAGGGGGAGCCTATACAGGAAGGAACCAGACTGCTGGCACTAAACATTAAAAAGGCCATAGAGCAGTTTTTAAACTAAGAGATGGGGGAAAGCCGATTGGTGCGGAGATGCACGTAAATCGGATGGAGACTTCTCTTAGAGGAGAATCCATGGATAGAGATTCTCTAAGCTGTAGTCAGAAAGAGAGGAGGGGAGAGGACAAACCATGGGCCAGAGCAGACAAACAACCACATATAAAGGAATCCAATGCATCAGGGAAGGGCAGACAAATAAGCAGTGGCAAATTTTTAAAGTGCTTCTACACAAATGCTAGGAGTCTGACTAATAAGATGGGTGAACGAGAGTACCTCATATTAAAGGAGGAGATTGACATAATAGGCATCACTGAAACCTGGTGGAATGAGGAAAATCTGTGGGACACAATCATACTGGGATATAAAATATATCGGAAGGATAGAGCAGGCCGTGTGGGTGGCGGAGTGGCACTGTATGTGAAAGATAATGTAGAATCAAATGAAATAAAAATATTAAATTAATCAAAATGTTCAATAGAATTGCTATGGATAGTAATTCCATGCTCCAATAATAAGAAATTAGCAGTAGGGATATATTATTGACCACATGACCAGGACAGCGATACTGACATTGAAATGCTGAGGGAGATTAGAGAGGCTACCAAAATAAAGAACTCTATAATAATGGGGGATTTTAATTATCCCCATATTGACTGTGTACATGTCACCTCAGGAAGAGAAGCAGAGATAAAATTTCTCAATGGCTTAAATGACTGCTTCTTGGAGCAGCTGGTACAGGAACCCACAAGAGGAGAGGCAATTCTTGATTTAGTCCTGAGTGGAGCGCAGGATCAGGTCCAGGAGATATCCGTTACAGGACCGCTTGGGAATAGTGACCATAATATAATAACATTTAACATTCCTGTGGTGGGAAGAACACCTCAGCAGTCCAGAACTCTGGCATTTAATTTCAAAAAGGGGAATTACACAAAAATGAGGAGGTTAGTTAAACAGAAATTAAAAGGCACAGTGACGAGAGCCAAATCCCTGCAAGCTGCATGGAAACTTTTTAAAGACACCATAATAGAGGCCCAACTTAAATGTATACCCCAAATTAAAAAACATAGTAAGAAACCTAAAAAAGAGTCACCGTGGCTTAACTACCACGTAAAAGAAGCAGTGAGGGACAAAAAAGCATCTTTCAAGAAGTGGAAGTCCAATCCCAGTGAGATAAATAGAAAGGAACATAAACACTGTCAAATCAAGTGTAAAAATGTAATAAGAAAAGCAAAAAAAGATTTTGAGGAAAAGCTAGCCAAAAACTCAAAAAGAAATAACAAAATGTTTTTTAAGTACATTAGAAGCAGGAAGCCTGCTAAAAAACCTGTGGGTCCCCTAGACGATCGAGATATAAAAGGAGCAATCAAGGACGATAAAGCCATTGCGGAGAAACTAAATGATTTCTTTGCTTCAGTCTTCACAGCTGAGGACGTTAGGGAGATTCCCAAATCTGCACCGTCCTTTGTGGGTGATGAATCTGAGGAACTGTCCCGGATTGAAGTGTCATTAGAGGAGGTTTTGGAACAAATAGAAAAACTTAATGTCAACAAATCTCCGGGACCGGATGGCATTCATCCAAGGGTTCTGAAAGAACTCAAATGGGAAATTGCTGAATTATTATCTGTGGTTTGTAACCTATCCTTTAAATCGGCTTCTGTACCTAATGACTGGAAGGAAGCTAACGTGACACCAATATTTAAAAAGGGCTCTAGAGGCGATCCTGGCAATTACAGCCTGGTAAGTCTAACTTCAGTACCGGGCAAATTAGCCGAAACATTAGTAAAGAATAAAATTGTGAGGCACGTAGGAAAACATAATTTGTTGGGCAAAAGTCAATCATGTCTTGTTAATCTATTAGAATTCTTTGAAGGAGTTAACAAACATGCAGACAAGGGGGACCCCAGTAGATATAGTATACTTAGATTTTCAGAAAGCCTTTGACAAGGTCCCTCACCAAAGGCTCTTGTGTAAATTACATTGCCATGGGATAAGAGGGAAGGTCCTTTCATGGACTGAGAACTGGTTAAAAGACAGGAAACAAAGGGTAGGAATAAATGGTAAATTTTCAGAATGGTGATGGGTAACTAGTGGTGTCCCCCAAGGGTCAGTCTTGGGACCAATCCTGTTCAACTTATTCATAAATGATCTGAAGAAAGGGGTAAGCAGTGAGGTGGTAAAGTTTGCGGATGATACCAAACTGTTTAGGATAGTCAAGACAGAAGCAGACTGTGAGGGACTCCAAAAAGATCTCACCAAACTGAGTGATTGGGCAACAAAATGGCAAATGAAATTTAATGTGGATAAGTGCAAAGTAATGCACATTGGGAAAAATAACCCCAACTATACGTACAGTATGATGGGGGCTAATTTGGCTATGACAAATCAGGAAAGAGTTATTGTGGATAGTTCCCTGAAAACTTCCACACAGTGTGCAGCGGCAGTCAAAAAGGCAAATAGGATGCTAGGAATTATTAAGAAAGGGATAGAAAATGAGACACAGAATATCTTACTGCCCCTATATAAAACTATGGCACGCCCACATCTTGAATACTGTGTACAGATGTGGTCTCCTCACCTCAACAAAGATATTTTGGCCTTGGAAAGGGTTCAGAAAAGGGCAACTAAAATGATTAGGGGTTTGGAATGGGTCCCATATGAAGAGAGGTTAAAATGACTGGGACTTTAGAAAAGAGGAGACTGAGGGGGGATATGATAGAGGTATATAAAATCATGAGTGGTGTGGAGAGGGTGAATAAAGAAAAGTTATTTATTAGTTCCCATAATAGAAGAACTAGAGGACACCAAATGAAGTTAATGGGTAGCAGGTTTAAAACTAATAAAAGAAAGTTCTTCTTCACACAGCGTGTAGTCAACCTGTGGGACTCCTTGCCAGAGGAGGCTGTGAAGGCTAGGACTATAACAGAATTTAAAGAGAAGCTAGAGAATTTCATGGAGGTTAGGTCCATAAAAGGCTATTAGCCAGGGGAAAGAAATGGTGTCCCTGGCCTCTGTTTGTCAGAGGCTGGAGAAGGATGGCAGGAGACAAATCGCTTTATCATTGTCTTCAGTCCACCCTCTCTGGGGCACCTAGTGCTGGCCATTGTCAATAGACAGGCTACTGGGCTAGATGGACCTTTGGTCTGACCCAGTACGGCCATTCTTATGTTCTTATGTTATGTTCTTATGTTCTTAGATATCTCCCAGACAGGTATCATTACTCTTGAACCAAAACTAGGGTATTAAACAGGTTCAAGGGGGCTGACGGAATTGCCAGGCTGCTGGGTAATGTGTATATGGAGTCTGACTCTGCACTACTGGAAGGGGAGGGATCTTGGGCGGTAGCAGAGGGGGTGAGGCCTCCCCCTGTCAGCCACTCAGAGCTGTCCAGAGATTGCTGCCCGGGGTCTGGAGGTGATTTAAAGGTCCCAAAGATCCTGCCACCACTGCTGCCAGAAAAGTGGCAGAGGCTGGGAACCCTTGGCCTTTTTATTCCTTTGGGCCTCTTTGCCCCTGCTCATCAGCAGGCCTGATCATGTTTCACTATTTTTGCTGCAGCTTTAGTTTGGTAACACTTAGCACATTCTTTAGTGCTGTTACAGCTCATCCTCTAACTCTGACAGCAGGAGACAACTGTGAGCACTGGCACATGTGGTACATAAACAGCAGGACTTTTACAATAACAGCTTAAACAAGTTACCTGTGCATTCAAAAAAAAAGTTATGAATACTAAGGTTACACTTTTCACAGTCACTAATTCTTTTTGCCTTTGTTTTCTGTGTTCCCAACTCACCACATTGAAGTATTATTCTTAGGGCAGGCTTCTCACTCATATTGAATAGCTGTTCAGTTTGAGCACAGTCCATTCTGTGCACTGAATAAGGGATAGGCCCTTTGGAAAAACATAGTATGCCATCACATAATTCAAGATTGTCTCATAATGCATACAGACAAGGATACTGAATTAAGGTTGCACGTACAATTGTAATGCTGGTAGCCTTAATTCTGGCATTCCCTATTTTTGGAGTGCATGCCTTTGTAATGTCAGTAATATTTTTAATACAGTTTTGTGTGTAATTTCTTAGTTTTTAAAAATAAA
This sequence comes from Pelochelys cantorii, assembly GCA_032595735.1. NCBI lineage: Eukaryota > Metazoa > Chordata > Testudines > Trionychidae > Pelochelys > Pelochelys cantorii. Next base: position 49,989,234 of record CM064333.1, on the reverse strand, counting down.
ACAAATACGATAAACAGAAGCTGCATAATATGGCAACATGGTGACGCCACATGTCTCCTCAGCAGAGTTGAAACCTTTTAGTCTTACAATCCACTGCCACTTGAACTAACAGAGTGACTAGTAGCAGTAGTAAGTTGCTATCTTCTGTGTGGACTATCACTAGAGCAGGATGAGCTAGACACTGTGTCAAATTGATTTCACAGCAGAGGAATGTTGAGACTCAGGAATCTAGAATCCCAGGTGGGGAGAAGACTCTTACTCACAAGCTTGGCCTTCATGCCCCATCCCTTCCAAGCCATCTCAATTCTGTCTTCTCATCCAAGTCTCATTCTCTTTGCCTACCCAATTCCGATTTCCCCTTCCTGGCTCCTTATCTAATCAGGGTGTGTCTAGATTACAGGGTTTTATCAACAAATGTGGACTTTTGTCAACAAAACTATACCTGCGTCTTCATAACATCAACAGAACTCAGCAGTTTTGTCGATGGCGGTAAACCTCATTTTACGAGGCATAACGCCTTTGTTGACAGAGTTCTGTTGACAAAAAGGGCAGTGTGGATACAGGGATTTCTTTTGTCAAAGAAAAAGGAAACCCCCCTAAGGAAACCCCCTGCTGGACAGTCCTGCTTCAGGGAAACCTCTCTTGTTCCTGTCTGTAGCCATGTTTTAAAGGCACAGACATCCCTGGCAGATATTCTGACATGTGAAGGCCCGAGAGCGCAGCTCGACATCCGGTGCAGCCCCGGTGCACTGTGCATATTACAATGAACTGGACCGCATCCTGGGAGGCCAGGAACCTATGTCTGCACCGATGCTAGTGCAAACAGGGTTGCACACACCGGTGCAGCAGAGGTGGCAGGAGGTTCCCAGGGAAGACGTGGAGGAGGAGGAGGAGGAGGAGCAGATGGAAGACACCCTGACCCTGACCCTGCAGCCTGTCCCGGAGACACAGGAAGCCTCGCAGGCATCCTCCGACGTTGGCGAGGGAACATCAGGTGAGTGCAGTCAGGGTCACAGACACAGAACGGGGGAGGAGGGAGCAGAGAGGATGCAGAGCAATGTGCACGTCTTGGTCCTCCTGGACAGCTTGAATCTCTCTTTGCATGTGCAAGCAGGCGGGCAAGTGGTGGGTATGTAGGTGAGGGGCCATGGGAGACCCAAGGTGCCGCAGGCCCCGTCCCACTGTGGCTGCACACTTCCCTGGCCTATATGGCCATGGTGGAGGGGGGGGAGGATGTAGGGGGTGCAGGCGGACATTGTCCTAGCCACAACGGGACCCCTGTGCAGCCAAGGCGGCTGGCAGGGCCAGACGTGGCCTTGCAGTAACAACATTCCCATCCCTCGTTGTAAGGACTTGTGTGTGAATTTCTAACACTGATTGGTTCTCCCTCTTCTCCTCCACAGCTGGACCTGCTGCTCCTGATCACCGGGTGACACCTGTGCCACCACCCACCCGGTCCCACAGCACCTCCAGACATTGGAGGGCCTATAACGACCTCCTGTGGAGGCATGTGGAGGCCATGGAGGAAATGGAGGGCACCATGGCCAGGATGCAGGAGACCATGGCCAAAAGGACCAGGGAGGAGGCTCGCTGGCATAATTGCCTCCTGGACGATTTCCTGCCCCAGTGGAGCGCGATGTGTGCCACCATCTGGGAGGCCCTGGCTGTGCCAGGTCCTCTCCCCCTGGGGACTCCTCCTGTCCATCTGGCTCCAGCCCCCGCTGACCCCCCTTCCTTTCCCTCGGCCCATGCCACCCCTTCCTCTCCCTCAGCCCCTGCCACCCCTCCAGCCCTGCCCCCCTCCCTCCCTGCTACAGCAGAGCCATCTGCAGCCCCCTCCGCCGGCACAGCCCCGACTCGAGCCCAAGGACGGCAGGGTCCATGGACCAGAGGTGACAAAGCCTTGCGGCCCAGGTGATACTGCCATTACCCTTAAGCTGCCTGCCCGCCCTTCCTCCCTCCTTCCAGGTTGGCATCCTCCCTCCCTCCCTCCAGGTTGACATCCCCCCTCCTACCCCAGTTTTAAACACAGGTTTATAGTTCAAAAAACAGTTTATTTTTTAACAGTTGTTGAACAGTTCTATTTGTTATAACACAGTTCTTAATTGTAATGTTAATTGTTAATAAACATTATATTTTTGATATTTAACATGGTGTGTGTGTGTCTTAACTGTTCGGAGGCTGGTGCAGGGATGGATTGTGGGAGGGAAGGTTTTGGGATGGGAGGGTCCAGGCCCACAGGCCCCATTGAGGAGACCTTGGGGAGTCATTGGGCTCCAGCTGAGAAGCGCACATGCAGAGCCTTCCAGATGCGGACCCCCACCTGATGGGCACGGCGAACGGCAGCTGTCCGAGGCTGCGCAAACCGCCTCCCCTCCACTTCAGCCATTGGCCCCCAGCCTGGGAGGAAGGCCTCCCCTTTGCTCTCCAGGTTGTGGAGGACGCAACATGCTGCCACCACCTCTGGGATATTGTGTTCCACCATGTCGAGGCAAGTGAGCAGGCACCTAAACCTTCCCTTCAGCCGGCCAAACGCACATTCCACTTGTAAACGTGCGCGTTTCAGGTGCGCGTTAAAGACTTCCCTGCTTGGGTTCAGATGCCCTGTGTATGGCTTCGTGAGCCAGGGCATGAGGGGGTACGCCGCATCGGCCACAATGCAGACCGGCATCTCCACGTCCCCAACAGCAAAGTTTCGCTGGGGGAAGAAGGTTCCAGCCTGCAGCCTTTCGTAAAGGTGCGAATTCCGGAAGATCCGAGCATCATGTGCCCGGCCAGACCACCCCACACAAATGTCCATGAATAGTCCACAGTGGTCAACCAGGGCTTGCAGCACAATGGAGAAGTACCCTTTTCGGTTAATATAACGGGCTGCTCGATGGGGCGGTGCACGGATGGGAATGTGAGTTCCATTGAGCGCTCCTCCGCAGTTTGGGAATCCCAGCCCAGCAAAACCAGCCATGATGGTGTCTAGGTCTCCGAGGTAGACAATCCGGTTCAGTAGCTCCGAGCTGATGGCCCTCACCACCTGCAGAAATAGACACATACAAACACACACAATATGAAGTTAGAGGGGTTGCCCAAGTCCTTGGGAGGTCCCCCACTTCCCCCCAAAACCCCAGGAGTCCCCCCCCCCGCCCCCGGTGTGCTGTTCCAGGAAGCAGGGTACTCACAGCAAGCACTGCAAAACCTTTGCTGTCCCTCTAGGAGGTAAGTAAGGCAGCTGCAGCAGCAGAATAACGGCTGGTTGGGGGTTCCCTTTTAGCACGCATCTCTGCAAAGGGCAGGCAGCAGCACCAGGAAGTACATGCTGCCCCTGTGACCTGGCAGAAGCGGTTCCGGGTGCCTTCTTCTGTCGACAGAGCATCCGGCAGTCTGGACGCTCTTTGTCGACAAAGTGGATCGCTTTGTCTATCCACTTAATGCAGTCTAGACGCTCTTTGTCAACAGAGGTTTTGTCGACAGTATCTGTTGACAAAATCTCTGTCAACAAAACCCTGTAGTCTAGACATCCCCTCAGTCTCTCCTCTTTTCTCCCAGCCTTCAGCCATCGCCCATGGCCATACCTCCACTCCTTTTCCCAGTCCTTTTGCCCAGCCAGGCCCAGTTCTCCTGTTTCTCTTCAGATTGGTCTCCTCCATGTGCAAACGGAGATTTTTCAAAGTCTTATGATGTGGGCAAATTTGGGTGGATTTTGGAATAGCAAAAGGCACATTCCTGATACAAAGGCTGGAGCCTTTTCCTTCAGTGAGGAAAGACTCTGGCAGCAGGGAGGCAGCAAGACAATACACCACTAAAAGTAACAGTATAAACAGGAAAGGTGCTGCTTGGGCACCTATAGAGACCCCTGTAGAGTACATGCCATTAGGTTGTCTTTACTCACCTAATCATTACCTATTTATACGTGTACAGGGCATGTGCATGAGCAGTGTATGTACCCTGTACGCTGCCATAAGGACTATGCAGCACTGTGTGTAACTTGAAAGAAGATTGAGTGAAAATTTTGGATTGCACAAAACTTCCAGGTATCCCCACTTTAAAAATCCATTTTCAAACTTACTATAGGCCATAGTAGATGTTCCTGCAACTTAACAAATGCTGATTCCATGTGTTCCAATTATTCATTAGACGAGAAGCCTTGTCATCCATATTGCTTGGATGAGTACCACATTCCCTTCCATACCAAGTACCTGTCTGTACGGGCACTTTCTTCACAAGCTTTATGCATAGAGTTGTGACATTATAACTTATCTCTGTGCTCTGGGTCCCAGATCAGCAGTGGGGAAAAGAAAAAATGCCATGCTCGCTTAGTCACCTGGCAGTGAGGGGAAAAAGTTCCTTCTCATTCCCACAAGGAAAAGAATAACTTATGTAATACCCACAGTAAATCAAGAGGGAATCCAGGCCTTTTGTGAAGTTGGGTGGGTGCTAATAACTCAATTTCAGTAAAAGAGGGCCTCTGCAAGTCTGCATGGAAGTATAAATACATCCCTACTCTTCTGTTCAGCCAAATGAGCAGTGCAGTGACCGTCTTCTGATCTGACCCCAGCTGCTCCTTGTCCACTCCCAAAACCTCCTCCTTCTCCCACCTTCTATAAAGGAGCCCTTCAAAAGGCACTGACTCTTTTCTTCTAGATTGCCCAAAAAAGACTCCCTTGCATTGAAGGTTGCGATGGACATATTCTATCAATCCTGCCTTTGTTCCCAGGTCCCTATGCTCTGTAATTTCCTGCTCTATACTAACTCTGTGGTAGAGTTGCTTTTTAACAGGACCTTTTTCTAATTCTTGTCCTTTAAAATTGGCAGAACCAAGGAGATGCAGCCCTAAAGCTGTGATTCTGAAACTGGCTGCAGCTTGCTGCCTCTACCAGCTGGTAAGTATTTTGAACTCTTATAGTGTTTTCCACTATTTTCCCTTCCTCATTACTAAGTAACGGGCACAATCACCCACTGTCCAAAGTTCAGGCAATACTGGATGTGTTAATTGATACCACTAATAAAAATATGGGGTAACAACTTTCCCAGATACTTTATTAGTAATCAATTAATATCTTTTACATCAGGTTTGAAAAAGCACGGCTGCCAATATTACTTTCTAGTACTACAAAGGAAATGGCAAGCTGTGATATTGGCAACTTTGCATTATGGATAGTAGCTGGATACTGATGAAATCAGTTCCAACATTCACCTGAACATAAATCCCATGATGATTTACCTGCTTTTTGAATCTATAGAGATTTATGCTTTAAAATAAATGTTAAATATAGAGCTACTGTGCAGTTAAAATTATGTAAACTTGGAAAAGGAATGGTGCAGCATGTGTTCTTTCAGTGCTATGTTTACTTCTGTTTTTAGAAAAGGTATGTGTGGTCGTTTTTCTGTGTCATTTGGAATACAATGGCTTCTTAGCATACAGTTAGGTCCTGAATAGTCTTTGTTATGTGATAATTATCATATACAGGTATTTACATATATTTATATTTGTGGATGTAGTTATATATTGTCCATTTACTATGTGAATTTATGCTAATTTATCTTTAGTTCGATATTGTTCAGAATGTATACTTTGATATGCATTTTTTTCTCCTTATGATTTTGCAATTTGAGGTACACACATTTTTTTATTTTAAAATTAAAGAAGGAAAAGTACTGTTGAGAGACTGGATAATATCCCCTTTTGTGTAGAAATACTTTGAGAGGTGCTGTGTCTAAGAAGTCTGGCTTTGACTTAACAGCAAATGTGAGCAAGAACACCTGTGTCACAGATACAGACATCTGGCATGCTATGTGTATGCAACTGCTGATCCATCTGTAAAGACAGGTCATATGCCAATTGTTTGACGTAGGGTGAGCTAGGAGGAAAAAAGAAAATGCATATCATAATAGAGATGTATTTGGGTTTTTTTGTTTCTTTGTTTTTCTCTTTGATGCCAAATAATGCTGATTATTAGAACCCTGTAAATCTGTGGATATCCGCTTTATATCTATGGGTATCTATATCTGCAGATATGGATGCAGATACTTACATCTCATTTTTGAAGATATGGATGCAGATACAAATTTTGTATTTTGAACTGTGCAAATTTGCAGATATCAACTTTATATCTGCAGATATCTCCATCCATGGATATGCATGCAGGACTCTACTGATCATGGAATAAAAAAATCTTGGTGATGTCCCAGGCAATTATTTTGGGATAATTAAAATTCAGGAAAGGTAGTGAGCATCTTAATTTTAGATCTGTTTAGGGTAGCAGTTCTTGATCCCATGTTATCTGTAAAGCCTGTTTGTGGTTAAGTGTTTTTGATATCCAGTCTCTGTATATTAATAAATAACAAGCACATTTTCAAAAGCAAATATGTATGTCTGGGATGAGATTATCTGCCTTTGAGATTCTCCCTACATGCAAGATCTTCCCACTCAGTAAAGGAAGAAAGAGCTAACCAACTTCCTGCACAGACAAAGAAGACCTGCCACACTTGAGTAGCATGCAAAGGAACAAGCACAACTGGATCTTGTTAAGGATGAAGGGAGAAGAGAGGCCTTTTGAATGGGGCTTTTGCATGCAGGGAGCATCTCACTCACAGCCTGGACTTTGGCTAGAGGGCAGCTGCTTCTAAGGCCCCATAGACCAGAGAGGCAGTATTTGGCCTTACAAATGTATGTAACTGGGACTTCTTAAGGGTGGCTATTACTCCATTAATACTGAAGCTAGTTGCTGACAGCTCAGGAATCATTTCCAGCCCTCCACCCCCACCCTGTGGGCATGCACAGTGACCCTAGATGTCGTTCTTTCTTGAAGAAATAGTTCTGACAGAGTTTTAAAATAAGAAGACTAAACTTGTCTACTCACTGATGTTTGTGTGCATGTACAACGTGTGTAGATTAGTATCGCAAATAGAATGTAGTAAAGTTGTTCTTATGGACAGGCGTGACTGCACTGAAAACCAGTGCTGTAAATTCCCGCTGGATATAACGCAAATGAGTGCGTAAATGAATGCTTCTTCATAGGTGCAATTCACATAAGTGCTTTTTTTGTATCATTTTCTATTTTTCTTCTCCTTTGTGAGCTACCAAATGTGCTAGATGACTTTTTTTGTTCCTGTCCAGCACCTTCCCATAGAGCATAGACAGACCTGGGAAAGTTGCACATCAAGGTTATGGGAATTAATGAATAAGAAAACCTTGACATTTACACAATTTAGGCATGTTACTTTTATTTAAGGTTTTTTCGTGTAAAGGGTGCAGAACCCTTAGTGAATAGACCTGTTAATGTCTCTTGCTTTTTTGTGTTTATTTGTGCCAGTTCTAATAATTGTCACTGTTAACCTAAGTGAGACATCTCCAAACATTTTTCATGGAAGAAACATAGGGCTTTAGCTCTTGAGGGTTCTGATAATCATGGGAGAGCAGAGAAGAAAAAGTAGTAAACCAACAGAAAAATGTTGTTTATCAGCCTCAATATTTATCACTTGTAAATATTTAGGACTATTGAAGAACATTAATTATATACAAGATCAGTCATCTATATTAATAGTATGTAAAGTGACAAAAAACAATGACATTCACAAATTAAGGCTCTCAGTATTGCATGTCCTTGACCCTTCTGGGAAAGGAAAAAGCCAAGGCTCAAAACATGCTTTTGGACACACACTAATTGCTGATGCCATTTTCTAATTTCATTAGGGAAACCCCCTTTCAGCACAGGTGGAATCAGAAATGGAGAATTTGTGATCATAAATATTAGGATTGGGCCTGTGATGAGCTGCCTCGAAACATGGCAGAAAACAGAACAATATGCAGCAAAAGAGATGGGTATTTGTCCTTTTAAAATTCCAGCTGGAGATTTTTCATTGGTGCTTACTGAGTAGATTTTTATCACGGTTCTGGTTAGTCACCTAATAGGATAGTCAGAGGAGGAAAGTTTTGAATGATTAATACATAACAATTTTAAAAGTTTCCAAGAATCATTTTTAAATTGTTCCCCCCCCCAGAATCTTTTCCTGCTCCCTTTGAATTCAGTGGTAAACTCCAGTGGTGTAGCAGCAGGTTGTACCACACTTATAAAACCTTTTCCTGTAAGAATGTGTGTGTGTGTATGTGTGCGCGCACGCCTGCCTTATTTCTCCTATATTAGTCAGTGGTCACGGAGATGATAAAATAAATAGTGGAGGTTGTGTGTTTTCATCCAGAAGCATAGTATTATGTGAATTCTGTAAGTGGCTGCTATTTATTTTAAAGTCTAAATTTTCTTGAAAATCCATAATATAATCTATTAGTATCAGGTATTAATACTACAGTGCAGATTGTGCTCTAAGTTACACAGTGTAAATGAACAGTAGTTCCACAACAGATTATTCTTAATTTATAGCAATCAAAATCTGATCCAACATATAATTAGACATCTCAGAACAATTTTACTTTATAAGTAAAATCTATATAAATATTTCTCGTACTTCCTTAAAAATTCAGACTTTTTTAAAAATAACAAGCCATCATTTATAAAGTTATTCTGATTTGATATTTTGAGATTCTGATCTCAGTTACTGTTGTGCAAATCCAGAATAACTCTTAACACTGGGGTGATTATATCTATACTGCAATTAAACATCAATGGTTAACCTGTATCATTTGATTTAGGCTCACAGGGCTTGGGCTGTTGGGCTTGTTACCAGATTTGCCCATTACTCTGGGGAACACTCATTTATTAGGGTTACTCTTCTGGGGAGAAGTCTGTAATTCTATCAATCTACTGCTTGTGTCACTTGTGTTCTCATATGGAGCCCTTTTCACCCTTTGTGCAAGTTGCTTCCAATGGAGCTATCATGTAGGACCTAGGTTCCCCAGGGCTTCTTCCCACCCTAGAATCAGATGAACATGTGCACACACAATAACAGAGCATGTCTGAGAGGACTAGGATAAATAGACTCTCAAGCTGACCCCTTATATGTCCCTGGCTGGGTCAAGCAGCACTTCCAAGCAGCCACCCTCCTATGCCATAGGTTAAGCCCATCCCCATCCCCATTTTGATGTTACAATTGTTCTGGTAGTAACCCACTTGATGAGCAAACCCCACAGATTTGTTGGGTACCGCAGGGATCTGTATGAGGAGATCTCATACATAGCTCAAGTATGAGGAGTGTTGCTGCAGAGCAAACGGAAAGTCAAAAACACCCACGGGGAGGCATAAGGATCTTGCACAAAAAGGGATTTTTGGCGGCCACAGCCACACTGCTTGTTTTTGCGCAAAACCCCCTTGTGCAAAAACGGCTTGGAATAGATTATGCAAATGAAGTGCGACAAAATGCTAATCAGTGCTTCATTTGCATTGCCTCTTCCAGTAAAAGCCGTAGTGTAGACATAGCCAGAGAGAGAGAGAGAGAGAATGAAAGAGAGAGAGATGGATCTCACCATTTTGTGACGCTTAAATTGACCAGGGTTGCCAGGCGGTGATGGTAGTGGAGGATCCAAAGTGCTGGAGACAGACAGAGCCCCCAGTATGATCAGTTAGGAGAAGATGAAGTCCCACTGGAACTCATGCAGATGTTGGATCCAGCCATCAGAACCTCTACTTGAGCATGGGTAAGGGTTTGGTAGGGAAATAAAAATGGTTTAAGGGAGAACAGTAGATTTTGTTTATGGGTAAACAGAAGGGATTATACCAAAGTTGTTTTGTTCAGGCTAGACAATAGGAACTGCTCATTTTTGGTGATGGGTGGTTTTCCTTCCAGAGAACTCATCATGCAATTAGGCAACTTTAGTATTTTGGATATCAATATAGGATTCATTACTAGAATTGCTCTGGTAATTACTGCCCTGGGTGTATGTAGATGTGGGTTTATTAACATCAGGAGCAGAGATTCCCCATCATGGAGTTCTTTCCTGCTCTCCTGATCCCAGAGTTCAGTGCAGTTCTTGCCTTGGAATCTCTATTCTCTACACTGTATGCTAATGGAGATGCCTCCCTGTCCCATCTTTGATGCCAATGAGGCTAGGGGAGTTTCCTTAATCCTGTCACCCTTGTCTGGAGGGGTATGTCTTCCCCTGCCTTTTCAAGTCTTTCTTCTGATTGGCCTTGGTTCAAGCAGAGGCAGCAGGGGAGGTCTTTTGTGAGTCCAACAGACTGGATACTGCACCCTCATTTCCCAAGACCACATAATTGATAAGTAAAACTGGAGCAAAGACTTCCGGGCCTAGAGCCTTCACTTTGGAACTCTCAGAGCTCAGGCTCCAGCATGAGCCCAGACATCTACATTGCAGTGCTGTACAGTGTTATGGTCTGCAGCTCAAGTTCTTCAAGCCTGAGACAGCTGACAAAGGGCAGCCATGTGTGTTTTATTGCAGTGTAGATATACCTTGAAAGCAGAATTGGATCCACTGTGTTTATACCTGATTTATTTGAAAGAACAGAAGAAAACACAAACAAAAACCTAAAAGCAAAAAACAAAACAAAAACCTGCCCCCCAACTTTTTAAATTCTGAAGAACCCATGCTTTATCCCTTTACTCATGAGAATAGCTCCCATTAAAATCAGTCAGACAAGTAGCAGAAACAAAGACTGCTCACCCATAAGGATTTCAGAATCTGGTCATTGTTCATGCACCCAGTTGAACAAAAATATTTTCTGCAGAAGCAGAGGATTTTTCCAGTAATCAAAGTGGTTCCAGTTTACAATAGTAGGTAGTTGGGTTGTTAGTAATTGACATGCCCATGAATACAAAATTGCACTACATCTTGGAGTTGTTTTGTGATATTCCCTAGTATACTTGTGTTTGTTGTATACTGAAAGAGGCTATTGAGCTGAAAGGAGGGACAAACAATCCACATGAAGACAAAACAAGTGAAAGCTAAGAGTGTCCAAATTTCCATGAAGCACTGTTGTTTGGAAGCCAACCTGAATATGAATCAGAGCAGCTGGACAACCTTTTGGTGGCCATGACTGATATTCTTAATGAAACAAAAATCAAATGCAATTGATAGGAGAGGTTTTTATTTTAGTCTTTAAATGCAAAATAATAAATATTAAGTTTAACACAGACTGTCGACAGTTTGTTTAAGTACAATGGGACTGATCTTCAGCTAGTCTAAAAGAGCATCAGTCTTTTGAAGCCAATTCCATTATGTGGATTTACACCAACCTGGGATTAGCCATTATCTAACTGGTTTTTATAAAGGTGCATCTACACAGTAGCGTTATTTTGGAATAACAATGCAAGCATCTACACAGCAATTCCATTATTTTGAAATTCTGTAAATCTCATTCCACGAGGAAAAACACTTATTCCAAAATAGCTATTTTGAAATAACCGTAGTGTGGATGCTCCACTGTTGCTATCTTGAACTAGCTCCTCCCCAGGGCCATTGAAAGTAATTACTCCCTAGTGCTTCCTGGGGCTCTAAATTGAGGTAGCGTGTCTACATTAGGGGAGCCTGCCTCGGACTAATTTCAAGGCTTCCCTGTAGTGTAGATGTGCTACTTTAAAATAAACTATTTTGGAGTATTTCTTTCAGAATAGCTTATTCCGAAATAAGTGTGCAGTGTAGACATACCTTAACTGATTTGCATGCCCTTCCACTCAACCAATTGTTGGTGGAAATTTTTCTCTCTTTAGGCTATGCATAAAGATGGCTTTTTAGCTTCCGGAGTCCAATTTATGACTGATACCCTAAATGTTGTTCACTCAGGAACAAATCCCACAATCTTTATTAATTCAGAACTCTGTGATGCTTCCCTGAGAAGCATATGTTGCTGATCAACAGGATCAAGGGTTATGTCTGGCTGCAATGACACAGGAACTACTGCAGTGGGTTTAAGCCACTTCTGGATCCCTTACTTGTTTTTTTGCTTGTAGTGGCTATGCTACTGTTTAAGGCTGTTTTGCACTTACCTTGTGGTACAAAGCAGCTCTAAAACAAGAGAGAATTGGCTTTGTTGCCTTCAAAAGAAATTTAGCTGTAGTATGGACATTAGGATTTATTCATAGGATACAATTAGAGATTTTCTGGTGGTGTTTCTTTATTTTTACTATGAATTATTATTATTTATTAATTTCCAGTGTTGCCCATAATGTGCTGGATGCTTACAGACATAACTGAATTATTCTTTCCACTGGGATCCCTGCACAGTAATCACGCAGTTTTAAAGTACCACATGATATTTCAAAGAAACTTTGAAAATAACTCCTGTCACATGCAACAGTAGCTGAATAGGATTAAGCACATTATAATGCTTCACAATATTTTTTCCCTTTATGTCAGTTTCCTTATCTTTTACTGTAGTTTAGATTCAGTAATATACTTCCTGTGATAGACTATTTGAAGGAGGTAGGAGACATGCACAGGATTTAGTATTCTTCCTAGCCTGGCTAAGCCTCTCTTAAGCTTCCACCTCCCAGGGCAGTCTACTTTACAAGGCATTGATGATCTAAGAACGCAACTCCAGCTATGTAAATACCATAGCTGTAGTTGACATACCTTAATTCGAGTTCCCACTAATGGAGATCAATGGGAGAAACAATCTATTCAACTTCCCTTATACTTTTCATTCTGATGGAGTACCAGAGTTGACAAGAGAGAGCTATTGGCAGTTGATTTAGTGGGTCTTTATTAGACCTGCTACATCAGCCCTTGGGGGATCCATTTCTGCCAAGCCAATCTCCTGGTAAGTATACGCATGCTCCCCATATTCTCCTGTTAGCTCTTCTGTGGTGTTTGTGAACATGTGTTTTTTTCTAGTTTTTCTGATCAACTGGGAGAATGAGACTCCTTCATTTGATTGGTGGGAAAATGGTCTGATATTTGAATATAGAGAGTATGGCAGGTATACAATGACCAGGAGTAACAAATGAAGTACTGGGGAGTGAAAATAACATAGATAGCATCAGTTTTATACCCAACAGCAAGGGGAAAAATCACAAATAGCACTTACCTGGGTTTTCTTTTGGAATCATGTTGGACACAGCAACGTGTGGTTTCCATATCTGCCTTTGCATCCAATGGATGTTTATAGGATCTTGAATAGATTTGTGCAACAATTGACTTTAAAAATAATTGAAAAGAATATTTTCTCCCTTTGTAAACTGCAGAAAAGAGGTAATTTGTATATCTCAAGAACTGAGTACAATACAGCTAAAAAAAGCCAGGATAGAATCCATGATATGTACTTCTTTTGAGGATAAGAGGACCAAAGACAACTGCTGTTGTTAATCATCATATGTTGACTATGGTAAGGGAAATGCAAGAACATATTACTAGTGATTGATAAATCAGTTGTTATCATTATTATCTCACTAATCAGAAGAGAGAGAGATATACAAAAACTCTATATACCTGTACAACTAACTTCTTTGCTCCACTCAGTAGAAATTAGCTCTGTGAGTCAATAATAAGGGGTTAGAACATTTGCATGTATTACCATTATTTATTACATTTAATGCTTTTCCTTTTCTGTGGATAAACAGAACTCTTCTACTTCCCCAACTGAATGAGGATACCAATAAGATTGAAAAGTACTAAAAGTGATGTCTAAGAAAAAAAATTTCCTGTTATGTTTTAAATTTATACCACACATTTATACATCTGTGATGAGTGGCAGTCTAAGGTAACTATTATTCAATTTATTGCAAAGAGATAAAATGAGATAAATGAACCACTACCTTCTGATTATATAAAACATGTGTATGTGACAGTGAGCGCAGAAAATAACAATGACATTGCTCAACTGGCAGTAGCAACCAGAAGGAAGTTTCTGTCTCTCCTTAGATCAACCCAAATTCTTTCATTAAGCTGGAGGTGGGAACTGTGGGAAGTGGCACAGACTGGGACAGGATAGTATAACAAGTTTCGTGGATAGGGGAGAAGGGGTGGACATGATATACCTAGCCTTTAGTGAAGCATTTGATATAGTCTCACATGACCTTCTCATCAATAAACTAGGGAAATACAATGTAGATGGGGCTACTATAAAGGTGAGTGCATAACTGGCTGGACAATCACTCTCAGAGATTAGTTATTAATGGTTCTCAATCATAGAATCATAGAATACTAGAACTGGAAGGGACCTTGAGAGGTCATCGAGTCCAGTTCCCTGCCCCCGTGGCAGGACCAAGCACCGTCTAGACCATCCCTGATAGATGTCTATCTATCCTGCTCTTAAATATCTTCAGAGATGGAGATTCCACAACCTCCCTAGGCAATTTATTCCAGTGTTTAACAACCCTGACAGTTAAGGGTTTTCCTAAAGTCCAACCTAAACCTCCCTTGCTGCAGTTTAAGCCCATTTCTTCTTGTCCTAACCTCAGAGACTACAGAGAACAATCTTTCTCCCTCCTCCTTGTGATGCCCTTTTAGATACTTGAACACTGATATCATGTCCCTCCTTAGTCTTCTCCTTTCCAAACTAAATAAGCCCAGTTCTTTTGGTCTTTCCTCATAATTCATGTTCTCTAGACTTTTAATCATACTTGTTGCTTTTCTCCGGACCTCCTCCAATTTCTCCACATCTTTCTTGAAAAGTGGTGCCCAGAACTGGACAATATTCCAATTGAGGCCTAATCTGTACAGAGTAGAGCGGAAGAATGACTTCTTGTGTCTTGCTTGTAACACTTTTGTTAATGCATCCCAGAATCATGTTTGCTTTTTTTGCAACAGTGTCACACTGTTGACTCATATTTAGCTTGTGGTCCACTATGACCCCTAGATCGCTTTCTGAAGTACTCCTTCCTAGACAGTCACTTCCCATTCTCTATGTGTGAAACTGATTGTTCCTTCCTAAGTAGAGTACTTTGCATTTGTCCTTATTAAACTTCATCCTATTTACCTTATCATGCTGGAAGGGTATAACAAGTGGGGTTCCACAGGGGACTGTTTTGGGACCGATTCTGTTCAATATCTTCATCAACGATTTAGATGATGGCATAGAGAGTACACATACTGGCTACGTCTACACTGGCATGATTTTCCTCAAATGCTTTTAACGGAAAAGTTTTCCGTTAAAAGCATTTGCGGAAAAGAGCGTCTAGATTGGCACGGACACTTTTGCGCAAAAGCACTTTTTGCGGAAAAGTGTCCGTGCCAATCTAGACGCGGTTTTGCGCAAGAAAGCCCCGATCGCCATTTTCGTGATCGGGGCTTTTTTGCGCAAAACAATACCGTGTTGTCTACACTGGCCGTCTTGCGCAAAAGCATTTGCGCAAGAGGGCTTTTGCCCGAACGGGAGCAGCAGCTGGGGATCAGCTGTGCGGTGCTGCCACTTTGAAATCCCAAAGCGGTGTTTCAAATGGGCAGCCACGACACAGTTGATCCATGGCTCAGCTGTGAGGCTCTGCCCCTTTAAAACACCGAAGCGCCGTGGAGCCCGGGGTCAGCTGGGGACTCCCCAGCTGACCCCGGGTTCTGGGGAAATGCTGTAAGGAGCCCAGGATCAGCTGGGGAGTCCCCAGCTGACCCCAGGCTCCTTGGCTGCCCCTTTGAAACGCTGCCTCTGCACGTTTCAAAGGGGCAGCTGTGGAGCCCGGGGTCAGCTGGGGACTCCCCAGCTGATCCCGGGCTCCTCACAGCATTTCCCCAGAACTCGGGGTCAGCTGGGGAGTCCCCAGCTGATCCCAGGTTCTGCTGAAATGCTGCACAGAACAGCTGGGAGCTCCCCAGCTGACCCTGGGCTCCATGGCTTTGAAATGCACAAGAGCCCCCGCTGGGGACTCTTGTACATTTCAAAGCAGGCAACCGTGTGCAGCCCAGAGTCAGCGGGATTTCCTGCTAGCCCCAGGCTGTACGCGGAGTTCCCCATTCCTCCTTTGAAATGTACAAGAGTCCCCATTAGGGGCTCTTGTACATTTCAAAGAAGGAATGCGAAAGTGCCTATCAACTAATCAAGTAGGCAATGGAAATTCCATCGACTACTCAACTAGTCAATTAACCGCATTTTAACATCCCTAATTCAAATACCCTCTAGGTCTGCATGCAACACACTAAACCACATTAATAAATGTACATCACAATTAATTTGAAAGTAGGAGTAATTTCTTTGGAATTAGCATGTAGTACTCACTAACACAATAGAAGGCATTTGTTTCTTGCAAATAAGACTCCACCAGTTGGATCACTATTCTTCAGTCTCTCTCACACAGAGAAATGAAAATATGCTTTCACCTGTAAGACAAACTTTTGAGTGTGCAAGCACACATGTACAAAGAAAATGAAATCAGGAAGCTTACATGATGAAAATGACCTATATACCGAACCAGGACATTTCTTGCCTATCAGCTTTCATTCTTAAACTGATCTTCATGAGTCTTGATTGTCATCCCCTCTCTTCACTCAGGTCTCTGATGGTTCAAGTAAGTTAATGGAAGCCCTGAATCAGGAAACACAGCTATTGAAATGCCACTAGGAAAAGTCCTTCCAAAGTACTGTAGAGTATTTTATAACTAATATCTATGTATTTCTGAAGCAATGAAGGGTCTGTTCCAAAGCCTATTGAAGTTAATCGAACTGCCTTCATTGGGCCTGGAATTGGAACATAAAACTGTGTCTTGGGGGTTATGTTTGGTTGTATTCTGTTTTTTAATTTTGTTTTCTAAGGCAATAATTATCTTAAGGTCCAAAAATATAGTCATGGGAACATTAACAGACCAGAAGGGACATAGAATGAAAAATCCTGAATTGCTAATTTTTCTTATAAGATTAAACATCTACTTCATGCCATCTCCACCAGTCTTTACTGTTGGAGGTGGCAAACACTGAAAGAATAGCAGAACAGAGGTAAAGAGGAATGAGTCAGAAGAAGTCCAGGCTGCATCTTGAGGGGGAAAGGTTCCATGTATGCAGCAGACTCTTGCACTTCCCACTCAAATGCACTGTGAAACAATAGGTATGGAATACAAGGACTGGATTTGTCCTCAAAAGATGTCTTTCATTATTTTGAAATGGTAACAGCTAGATTTAGGCTCAGCCAGATCTCTGTTGACAGCAAATTCTAATGTTGTAGAAAGTTTGCAATAATTAACATGAAATCAATATTGTAAATCTACTGGGTCAGGTCCTCAAATGATGTAAATTGGTGTAACTTCATTAGTGCTTGTGAGGGAGTGAGAGTAGGGCCTGGCAGTTCAGGACCTAAACAAAGCCTTTTTGCCCAACTAGCCCTGCCCTGTTTTACCTGCAGCCAATACCAGGCCTGGAGGGAGGATAAAAGAGAGGAACCGGGCTCAGTTAGGGGCTGACCAGCGAAGAGACAGGAGCTGGTTCTGCTGTCTGTAGGACCTGAGCCAGAAATGTCTACTGGGTCAGCCACAGAAGCACGTAAGCCTCCAACCCCTCCCCCGGCACAAAGTGGAAGAACCTACAAGGAACTCTCACTGAGGAGGGGGAAATTAGACTCTTGGGGCCACGCCCCAAACTTAAGAACTAAACTCAGATAAGAGGCTGGAATTCCTAGGTCTGGGGCCCCAGCAGCAGTGGCCTACGCCCTTTGCCACCAGCTATCTCCAGAATCTAATGACTAGGCCACCCCCAGCCTGGGAGATTTGGCCAAAAGTGGTGGAGAATGTCAGCACTGCCCCAGCACTGTTGAAAGGCCTTATTACAGTGATAGCCATAGACCAAGCGAGCCCAGCCCTTGAAGAGAGATAGAGCTGCTGCTGAAGTGGATGACAGAGCAAAACGCCAACCATCAGCAGCAACAACAGAAGCAGCTGTTATGACAGATGGCCCAGCAGCAGCAACAGCTAATCGGAGAATTAGCAGCTCAAAGCCAACAGCTGATGCAGCACGTGACTTCCCTGCTACAACCCAGGACCCTGGTTGAGCTGCCTGTGCCTGCGCCTGTGCCTATCAAGCTTGCTAAGATGAGACCGGATGGTAATCCTGAGGCATCCTGGTAACATTTGAGTGGGTGGCCACCAGTGGGCCTGAGCACAGTGGGTCACGGTTCTGGCCCCAAACCTGACTGGGGTAAGCCCAGACTGCATACTGTATCCTCAACCCCATTGCTGCTCAGGCCTATGCCCAGGTCAAAGCAGTGATCTTGGATGACCTGGACATCTCAGAGGAAATGTTCAGACAATGCTTCTGGGGGCAACGGTACCCACCAGGAGCCCGACCCCACCTCGTCACCCAGAAGGTGCGGGATGCCTGTTGGAGATGGCTGAAGCCAGAGACAAAGACAGGAGTTCAAGTCACTGAGCAGATCCTGTTTGAACAGTTCACACAGATCCTACCCTCTGGGGGAGAGCATGGGTGGTGCAGAACCACCCCGATAGCATAATCACTGCTGTCTGACTGATGGAGCACTCTGACGCTGATGGACAGAACTGGCCAGGGGCCACAAGGCTGGGGAGAACCTCAGTGCCCGCTGCCCATACCCAGTTCCCAAAGGGCTCATGGCTTCAGGGGTACCTGCACATCCCAACTCCCAGGCTCAGGACCAGACCACCAACTCCTCCTTCGGGAGACCAGCTGCTCACCAGACATGGAGCCAGAGCCCCGACTCAACCCTAGGCTCAGAGATACTTCCCAACACACATCCTCCCGAGCACCCAGAGGAGATGACCCTAAGGCCACCCAGGAGCAGGACTCCTGTTTTCCATGTGGGGGCTTTGGACATTGGTCCAGGGACTGCCTGTACATGGAGTGTAACGTCGGGAAACTCTGGACCCCACAAACATTTGCACATCATCCGGACCCCGCTAAGTTGACTGTCCCACTGTCGATAAATGGGACGGAGGCAATAGGGCTGATTGATTCTGGTTGCATCCAGACCCTGGTATGGCACACACTCATGCCTAACCCTGGCTCTCCTCGGGGCACCATCAGGCTGCAGTGTGTCCATGGGGACATGAAGGCCTACCCCCGCAGTCAGGTGATCTTTTGAGTAGGAAGGCATGAAGAGCCTTTGATGGTCAGCCTGGCCCAACCCTCGCCTACCCAGCGATACCGGGCAGGAACTGGGGATATTTTGGGGAACTGCTGTCAGAGCTTGTGAAACCCTCTTCTATGGAATGACAACCCCAGCCTTCAAAGGCCAGTCGAGTTGAAACTGTGACTCTTGTGGGAGTAGGGGAAGTGGTGGATCCTGGGGAGGAGATCTCCCAAAGCACAGCAACAGCCCAGGTGGATCAGGTCCCCAGTCAGATTGAGAGAGAGCCAGCCCCATTACCTGAATCAGCAATCCTAACTTGCCCCTCAAACTCTGTGAGAGAGCAATGTGCTAATGAGACCCTGAGCAGAGCATATGACCAGGTGGCCATAGTAAATAGGGAGACCATGGAGCCCCATGAAGTGGGATGGTTCACCTATTTTGAAATTCATGGAGACCAGCTATACCATGTAGAGAAGGACCCACAAACAAAAGAAGTGCACCACCAGCTCTTGGTGCCTCAGCTGTACTGGAGAAAGGTAATGCAGCTTGCCCATGCCATACCCATGACAGAACACCTGAGGAGGGAAAAGATACTGGCTTGGATCCTGGCCCACTTCTTTTGGCCCGGGATCCACAGGGAGGTGGCAGACTTTTGTGCCTCCTGTCTGGAGTGTCAGCTCACAGCACCTTGGCACATGGAGAAAGCTCCACTATTTCCCCTCTTGCTCAC
Source organism: Pelochelys cantorii (assembly GCA_032595735.1). Lineage (NCBI taxonomy): Eukaryota > Metazoa > Chordata > Testudines > Trionychidae > Pelochelys > Pelochelys cantorii. The sequence goes on along the minus strand of CM064333.1, from coordinate 49,969,644 downwards.
AAGTGTATCCTTTGAGTAGATTGTCGGGCCTCTGGAGAAAGAGTGCTGCTGCATACCGGTTCATCCTCATCATAGTTGACTACGCAACCTGGTACCCCAAAGCAGTGCTGTTACATTCCATGAATGCTAAGAGAGTGATTACTGAGCTGATGAACATCTTTGCTCACATCGGAATTCATCGGGAAATCCTAACGGATCAGGGGACAAACTTTATGTCCCAGATAGTGCAGCAACTCTGCCATTTATTAAAAATAAAAACACTCCAAATGTCTGTTTACCACCCCCACATGGATGGACTAGTAGAGCGTATCAACAGGACACTGAAGGCTATGCTCTGCAAATTTGTCCTAATGCACGTGCACCACTGGGACCAGCTCCTCCTGCCCCTCATGTTTGCAGTCCAGGAGGTCCCCCAGGCCTCCACAGGGTTTTCACCTTTTGAACTTCTGTATGGGAGGCAGCTGCATCAGGGTTTGGACCTAGTTTGGAAGATGTGGGAGGAACAACCCCCCTGAGTTAATAACATAGTGCAGTATGTACTTAACCTCTTAGAGAGACTTGAAGTGTTAGGCACATTTGCGCAGGCGAGCCTCCTATAGGCCCAAGAGGCATCTCATAATAAATGGGCAAGGCTCCATGAGTCCCAGCCTGAGGATCAGGTCCTATTGCTGCTGCCCAGTTTGGACTCAAAACTCCTCACCTGCTGGCATGGGCCTTATGAGGTGGTTTAGCGAGTGGGCCCGGTAAACTATGAAGTGCACTAGCCTGACAAATGCAAAGTGTGGCAGATTTATCACGTAAATCTCTTAAAACTCTTGAGGGCCCAGGAAGGATTACTAATAACACCCTACCCACCAGACCTGGAACTGGGCCCTGCAGGCACAGGATACGTCAATACCAGAAGAGGTCCAGATTGGGTCCAACCTCACCCCTCAATAGAATACTAATCTATTAGAGTTCTTTGAAGGGGTTAACAAACATGCGGACAAGGGGGATCCAGTAGATACAGTATACTTAGATTTTCAGAAAGCCTTTGACAAGGTCCCTCACCAAAGGCTCTTGAGTAAATTACATGGCCATGAGATAAGAGGGAAGGTCCTTTCTTGGATTGAGAACTGGTTAAAAGACAGGAAACAAAGGGTAGGAATAAATGGTAAATTTTCAGAATGGAGAGGGGTAACTAGTGGTGTCCCCCAAGGGTCAGTCCTAGGACCAATCCTGTTCAACTTATTCATAAATGATCTGGAGAAAGGGGTAAGCAGTGAGGTGGTAAAGTTTGCAGATGATACCAAACTGTTTAGGATAGTCAAGACAGAAGCAGACTGTGAGGGACTCCAAGAAGATCTCACCAAACTGAGTGATTGGGCAACAAAATGGCAAATGAAATTTAATGTGGATAAGTGTAAAGTAATGCACATCGGGAAAAATAACCCCAACTATACGTACAGTATGATGGGGGCTAATTTGGCTACGACAAATCAGGAAAGAGATCTTGGAGTTATCGTGGACAGTTCTCTGAAAACTTCCACACAGTGTGCAGCAGCAGTCAAAAAGGCAAATAGGATGCTCGGAATTATTAAGAAAGGGATAGAAAATAAGACCCAGAATATCTTACTGCCCCTGTATGCCCACATCTTGAATACTGTGTACAGATGTGGTCTCCTCACCTCAAAAAAGATATTTTGGCTTTGGAAAGGGTTCAGAAAAGGGCAACTAAAATGATTAGGGGTTTGGAACGGGTCCCATATGAGGAGAGGTTAAAGCGACTGGGACTTTTCAGTTTAGAAAAGAGGAGACTGAGGGGGGATATGATAGAGGTATATAAAATCATGAGTGGTGTGGAGAGGGCCGATAAAGAGAAGTTATTTATTAGTTCCCTAAATAGAAGAACTAGAGGACACCAAATGAAATTAATGGGTAGCAGGTTTAAAACGAATAAAAGAAAGTTCTTCTTCACACAGCGTGTAGTCAACCTGTGGAACTCCTTGCCAGAGGAGGCTGTGAAGGCTAGGACTATAACAGAGTTTAAAGAGAAGCTAGATAATTTCATGGAGGTTAGGTCCATAAAAGGCTATTAGCCAGGGGATAAAATGGTGTCCTTGGCCTCTGTTTGTCAGAGGCTGGAGAGGGATGGCAAGAGACAAATTGCTTGATCATTGTCTTCGGTCCACCCTCTCTGGGGCACCTGGTGGTGGCCACTTTCGGCAGACAGGATACTGGGCTAGATGGACCTTTGGTCTGACCCAGTACGGCCATTCTTATGTTCTTATGTTCTTAAGCATCAGGCACAGCAACTGGTTGCCACATTCTCCTCTGTCTTCTTGGTGAAACCAGGTCAAACTCATCTGGCTGTCCATCATATCCAGATGGAACCAGGCATTAAGGTTGGGGAGAACCCTCAACCCCTTCCCCAAAAATTGAGGGAAGTGGTGAAGCAAGAACTTCAGTTGATGCTGGTGTTGGGGGTAATCAAGGAGTCCTTCAGTGATTGGAAGAGCCCGGTAGTCTTAGTTCCTAAACTTGATGGGAGCACCCGGTTTTGCATCAACTTCCGGAAGGTGAATGTGTTGTCCATATTTGATGTGTACTCTATGCCCTGGGCGGATGAGCTGCTGGATTGGCTTGGAGATGTGGAATACATTACCACCAGGGACTTAATAAAAATCTACTGGCAAATCTTCCTCACTCCTGAGTCCAAGGAGAAGGCGGCATTCTCCACTCCCTTTGGAATATTCTCATTCTGAACCAGGCCCTTTGGGTTGCACGGCACTCTTGCCACATTCCAGCAGCTGATGGACCACATTATGCGCTCCCACAGCCAGTACATGGCTGCTTATTTGGATGATAAGGTGATCTATAGCCACAATTGGCAGGCCCACTTACAACATGTGGCAGCCGTATTACAGTCCCTCAAGGAAGCTGGCCTGGCAGCGAGCCCTGCAAAATGCTGGCTATAAATTTTGCCGGCAGGAGAGATGAGACCACCTACCTGGGCTATGCTTTGGGAAAAGGTACTCTCCAGCCCCAGTAGAAAAGGTCCAAACCCTCCAGCAATGTGCCCCTCCATCATCAAAAAAGCAGGTATGCCAGTTTTTGGGATTAGCTGGTTACCCTTGCCGCTTCATCCTGGGCTTCTCCTCCATTGCAGCCCCTCTTACCGATCTCCTCAAAAACAAAAGTCCAAACCAGATCCAGTGGTCTAAAGCCTGTGACAAAGCTTTCTAAGCCCTCAAGGCCCAGCTCTGTTGAGAACCCATCTTGTACAGTCCCAACTTCTTGAAGGAGTTCTTGCTACAAATGGATGCCTCCAACATGAGTCTAGGAGCCGTTCTCTTCCAGGTAGTGGGAGGTGATGAACACTCGATCCTCTACATCAGTAGGAAGCTATTCCCCAGGAAGAAGGCCTACTCCATAACCAAAAAGGATGCGCTAGCGATAAAATGGGCAGTGGACTCACTCCGATATTACCTACTGACACTTCATCCTCGTCACAGACCATGCCCCTCTTCTCTGGCTACATGCAATGAAAGAAACAAACTCCAGAATCATGAGGTGGTACCTGTCCCTCCAACCCTTCTCTTTCTGGATCCAACATCATACAAATGCAGACTTTTTCTCAAGGGAGGATGGACTGCAGTTGGGGGAGGAGCTGACCCCAATAGAGATCATGACGGGGGGATGTGTGAGGGAGTGAGAGGAAGGTCTGGCAGTGCAGGGGCTAAACATAGCCTTTTTTGCCCAATTAGCTCCACCCTGTTTTAACTGCAACCAATGCCAGGCCTGGAGGGAGGTTAAAAGAGAGGAACCTGGCTCATTTAGGGGCTGACCAGTGAAGAGATAGGAGCTGGTTCTGCTGTCTGCAGGACCTGAGCCAGAGCTGTCTACTGGGTCAGCCACAGGAGCATGTAAGCCTCCAACCCGTCTCCCTGGCAGGGAAGAACCTATGAGGAATCTTCCCTGAAGAGGGGTAACTTAAGAACTAGACTCAGATAAGCGGCTGGAATTCCTAGGCCTGGGGCCCCAGTAGCAGGGGCCTACATCCCTTTGCCACCAGCTAACTCCAGGACTTAACCACTAGGTCACCCTGCTGCCTGGGATATCCAGCCAAAGTGCTATGCAGATAAGGATCCGGCCTGTTGTGTTAATTTTTAGAAAAGTGCAAAATGAAGGCACTTTACATTAGTAAATGAGAGAGTCACTCTTGGCTAATGAACATTTTACATTTTATAGTGCATGCGGGAAAAGTGTGATTGAAAGCCAAAAATACAGCACCAAACACATGTATAGTATTTTTTCTTTTTGTTATGACCATATTTTAAATGTCCTTGTTCATCTCAAGTACATCAGACAGGACAACAGCTCAAGCCAGATGACCCTGTCAGAACAGGTGGGCATAAATTAAAGGAAGTAGAGTATTAACTTTTATATTTTTTTTTCATAACTGATGTTTAATTCAAACTTTGCAAAGGAGCCTTTTAAAGATGCACTAGAGAAGTATTTACTTAATGTAGGAGCCCTCTACACTAAATTAAATAGGGATAAGCAGCTTGATAAGGCAGTTCACCCAAATGATGCTGTATTTAGCTTTCTAGTTATCACTGTAAGAACTATTGTGCAGAATGTTCTTAAGCTCATCGTTCATCCCTTGAGGGGCTTCAGGCTAACAAAAAGGATAAAGCAAAATCAATGCTGAGTTTGGTTCTGGTAAACATTTATGTCTGTATGCAAAGGAAGAGGAAAAACCTTTGAAAATATTCCTTCAGAAAGATGGCTTTTAATTAAATTAGATATTAAAAATGTTGAGTGTGATCTTTGCAATGGTTTGAATTAGTTAGATGATGACTAGAGTTGCCAAAACCAATGCAAATGTATCACATTTGTAGACTTCACATGCATGGCTTGTGAATTTGATAGGTCTCAAAGAAATTGCCAAGATACTGCTGTTTACATTCCTAAACTCTTCACAAACAATGAGAACAATGTCTGCTCTTTGCAGATTACTATGGTTATGTTCATATGTACAGGAGCAAGTGACCTTTCCAAGTTGAGCAATCTTTATAAATTCAACTTTGAGTGTATAAAAAGCTCAAGTGTATCAGCTTACAGCAAATTAATGTGAGATAGAAGAAGAATGATTTTTATAGTAACCAGCTGCGGAATATCAAATGATTGAATTTTCCACTCTAAAAGAGAACCTTTCGTTTATGTAAATATATGGATTCCCAGTACTGCTGGGAAACATATTGCTGCATAAAGTCTGCATTACATCTGACTCCACTTTATCCAAGGTTAGCCTACATTATATATGACATCACTTATGTAAGGTGTCTTTATAGCAATACAGGAAAATTAGACAGGAGTAACCTCTTCTCTGCCTCAACAGGAGACAATTTGAGATAATACAAAACATAATCACTTTTTGTGTGACTCTGAGGCCCATGTACTCAGGACATGTATTTCAGGAAGACAAGGAGATTCCACTAAAAGCTCTTATTCAGTTCCAGTTAACTGCGAAATACAGCTTATGCCTCTTGAAAAGGGCTCGCCAACAGTTTGAAATCCCTATTATGGATGGTAACAGTAACTTGTGGGGAGAAACCAGCCAAAAGAAAAAAAGCCTTTTTAACTCATTGCTACTGCAGCTAGGAGTGAAAAAGGCCAAGACCAAAGACCAAGAGATCAAGTTTCCCCTTGACATCTTCCAGCCCCAGTTGCTGGTGAAAAGCATCTGGTGAATTAGGCATCTGATAACTAAAGAGGTAGGAGGGAGCCTACAGCTAAGCTTTTGTTTGAAATTGTAGAGCTCTTCTGACTGAAAATGGACTTGATCCCCTTCCCTTCCCTGTAATCATGAGAGTTATGAAAGAAATTCTTCATATGATAGAATCGTAGATCTGGAAGGATCCTCAAGACGTCATCAAGTCCAGTCCCCTACACTCATTGGCAGGACCAAGCACAGTCTAGACCATCCCTGACAGATGTTTGTTTATCCTGCTCTTAAAAATCTGCAGTAACAGAGATTTCACATCCTTCTGAGGCAATTTATTCAACTGCTTAACCACCGTGATAGTTAGGAAGTTTTTCCTAACGTCCAACTTAAACCTCCCTTGCTGTAATTTAAGCCCATTGCTTCTTGCCTTATCATGAGATATTATGGAAAATATTTTTCTTCCTCTTCTTGTAACAGCTTTTTAGGTACTTGAAAGTCGGTATCATGCCCCCCATCAGTTTCCTCCTTTCCAGAATGAACAAACTCAGTTCTTTCAGTTTTTCCCTTGTAGATCATGTTTTCTAGACCATTAATCATTTTTGTTCCTCTTTTCTGGATCTGCTCCAATACATATCTTTCCTGAAATGTGGTGTTCAGAACTGAACACAATAATCCAGTTGAGGCCTAATTAGCCAGGTAGAATGAAAGAATTACTTCTCCTGTTTTAGGGCATGTCTAGACTACATCCCTCTTTCGAAAGAGGGATGTAAATTAGACAAATCGAAATTGCAAATGAAGCCAGGATTTGAATTTCCCATGCTTCATTTGCATAATGGCGGCTGCACGTTCTTTCGAAAACGGGTATTTCAAAAGTGAAACCGCTATCTAGACGTGGTTCATTCAAAACCCCCCCCTTTTCCGAAAGATCCTTTGCCCTCAAAAAATGAGGTTTACAGGATCTTACGAAAAAGGGTTTTTTTTCCGAAAGAACCGCATCTAGACAGTGGTTTTACTTTTGAAATACCCGTTTTTGAAAGAACGCGTGGCTGCCATTATGCAAATGAAGTGCAGGAAATTCAAATCCTGGCTTCATTTGCAATTTTGATCTAATTTACATCCCTCTTTCGAAAGAGGGATGTAGTCTCGACATAGCCATACTTACAACACTCCTGTTAATACTTCCCAGAATGATGTTTGCCTTTTTGCAACAGTGTTACACTGTTGATTCATATTTAGCTTGTGGTCCACTATGACCCCTCGACCTCTTTCTACAGTGCTCCCTCCTAGACATGGAAGCCAACAACATCTGTGGTCCCAGTGTGTGTGGGCGGCAACTCTGCATCTCCAGAAGGGGTGGGGCTTCACGCAAAGGGGCAGGGCTCTGCTCAGCCAGCCCTCAGCACTCCCTGGAGTGTGCCCTGCTCCAGCAGTGATTTAAAGAGCCTGGGGCTCCAGCTGCCTAGCAAGAGCAGTGACCGGGAACCCTGGGCCTTTTTGAATCACCAGGCCCTGGGGCTATTGCTCCCTTTGCCTCCCTTGTTGGTGAGCCTGTAAACAGTCATTTCCCATTTTGTATGTGTGAAATTGATTGTTCTTCCCTAAGTGGAGTATTTTGCATTTGTCCTTGTTGATGATGAGTCATCTCTTTTGTTCATGACTGACCTCTGTTTCAGAGCAGGTTTCCAGGGAGAGGCCTGAAGATCTTTGCCCCTATAAGATTTCTTCATTGTTAATCAGCCAAGCAAGAAATCTCTAAGGCACAGAATGTTTGGAAGTGCATTGAGTCTGATGGTTTTACTAAAGCCATTCCCATAAGCCTTACTGCCAAAAGAGGGGTTGGAAGAAGAGAGAGAAGTTGGACACCCATGTAACGCTGAATGGGGCCACGGCAGAGAAGGAAGCACATGGGAACAGTGTTATTGGTCATTTGGAGCTGGATGGAACCCAGTAGTTGTGAAGCAAAAATGTATCCTCTTTTTTACCTTTAACAGTTATAAAAATATATTAACCCTATTAGCATTGATATGTTGATGGAGACATTCTGATTTTTAGCAACAGATACTAAATACCGAGTAATTGACACTCACTCCATTGCCAAAGCAATATAAAAAGGCCTTGGTGTAAATGAGGGGCAAGTTTTCATTTTCTCAGAGCAACATTGCTTTACTGTGTAAGCTGACCTCTATTGTGTTGTTGACATTCAAGTAGACATGAGCCCAACCTGGGCAGCCTGTGTTTGGGACAGTTTCTATCCTCTCTACATCCCAATTTTGCACCTCAGACCAATCTCCAGTTGATGATGAAAACAAGTTTAGCAAATGTATAGTAAGTATTTTAAAAATGTCCACATTTATAACTATGAAATAAACAAAAGGAGAGCAACATGAATTGGTGGCTCAGATTGATTGTATGAGTTGCTTCTAAAATCCTTTTGTTACTGAGTGTGGGACATTCAAAGATAATAAAATAATGATAGAAACATTGCACAAAACTGTAACTAAAGTATTTTGGTGGTTGAATTGAAGAATAGGGCACATATGATCAGTTTTATTCCATTCTCAGCTCACTGCAGGAGACTGTAAGAAAATGGTCTATGATCACGCAAAAATAATTTGTATAGTTAACACAGTGTGCCTTTAAATGGTCTAATCTTTAGATCTCATCAAACAGAAGGAGATACAGACGAGGAACAAATAGCAAGAAGAAAGCAACCCAAATAGTGATTTATAAGACTGAAGACTTCGAGGCAAAATGCACTACAGTATTTTTGCATTAGAAAACCAGCCTGGTCAAGATGTCTAATTGGTCATTCACCAAGATGTTTCTACAATAAAAGAAAGTATGGGGATATATTTTATTCTACAGCTATCTAGTAGGAAATTTCTAAAAATTCTCTTTGGCATCCTACACCTAAAAGGTAGTGTTTTTTGCAAGGCGCTGAGGACAATTGATATCTTGCAGGAGATGCTCAGTACCTTGCCAGAGAATAAGGAAAAAATCTATGCCCTGATTGCTTTAGAAAGCTGAGTTAGGGCTGGATGCTGCCACCCTTACTCAAATTGAATAGTATCTTAATCTGTGATTAGCTTAAAGGAAATCAATGGAACCATTCATGGAGTAAGATACTAATCATCATGAATAATGGTGGCAGAATCTGGCCCACTGGTAGTACTTAAGTGGTGCTTAGCCCTTATACAAGTAACCCACTTGCTTTCTGCACAGGTGTGAATTTTACCCTACTAGTACATCTCTAGTGGTGAATCACCAGTTGGGAATAGAGCACTTTGCAAAACTGTGACTACAAACTGAGGGAAGAAGAGGAAAATAGTGAATGAGGAAAAACCAGGTCAACAATAAAATTTGGAAGTAGAAAAACAGTTCAGGTTCCAAATGAAATATTTCTTAACAGCAGAAGAATTTAAAGTCAGTTACCTCAATAATTTCATATATGACAATCTTTGGGTGAAACATGGTATCATTCCTGACAGGAAATAAAGAACAAGATCTCTACTTATTGCTTACACATTTGTATTCAAACCGATATGAGTGTGTAATGTGGAAGTAATAGCTCCAAAGGAAAGCAGTATCATGGTATTTCCTTTTGGAGTTGCCTATTTTACAATGATAATGTTTGGACTAGAAGGGTGTTGAATTTGTAAGACTCTAAGCCTGCTAATTTTTGGCCATTGGACATTTTGTATTAAATATTGTTAGCCTGATGACATAATCTCCAAAGGAACAAGTGGAATTATTAAATTTACTTATGTAGGCATTCTGGACCAAATTCTTAATGAAGCTGAGTGCCTGAAGCTCCCATTGAATTCAGTGGAATTTTCAGACACACATCAGGTATTCAACATCTCCCATGATTTGGCTATTTGTGACAGTCAGAGGTGTACGTTACGCTGAGGAAAACAAAGACCACAGGTTCACTACTGTGGGTACAGCAGGATAGAGTTAGAACAATCTTACTCCCTGGGACACTACAGTGCCTGAGATAATCAGTGTTACGCCTGCTGACTTCTTAAGGGGCTCCACTGGGAGAGGGAATGATGTCTGACTATGACTTCATTTGCTGTATAATACACCTTTAAATGTACCCCCCCCTTTTTCCTCCATGGGTTACTCAGGAGCAGGTCACACTCACATGTGTGCCTGGGTGCCTAATGTTTTTAACATAAAAGGAGATCCTGAGTACCCCAGTGGTGATATTGTTTAGTTGGGGATTCCCTATCCACGCCCTTGCTGCAGTCCATTGTGCCGAAAGAATATACAATGACTGTGCCTCCACCTGGCTGGCCCTGTACACACTTATGGTATGCCTTGGGAGCCTCCAGGAATAAAATTATTCTGGTAATAACCTGGATCTAACTCCAAGACAACAGTTATAAATAAGATATATCTAATTGAGTACATTAGAATTAACACACCTTTACTTAAAACTTAAAGAACCGGGTTTAACAGATTAAAAGTGAACAAAATCAATTAAAAAGTACACAGAAAGAAAGGAAAGAAAGGCAAATAGGATGTTAGGAATGATTAAGAAAGGGATAGAAAATAAGACAGAATATCTTGCTGCCCCTGTATAAAACTATGGTACGCCCACATCTTGAATACTGTGTACAGATGTGGTCTCCTCACCTCAAAAAAGATATTTTGGCCTTAGAAAGGGTTCAGAAAAGGGCAACTAAAATGATTAGGGGTTTGAAACGGGTCCCATATGAAGAGAGGTTAAAGCAACTGGGACTTCTCAGTTTAGAAAAGAGGAGACTAAGGGGGGATATGATAGAGGTATATAAAATTATGAGTGGTGTGGAGAGGGCCGATAAAGAGAAGTTATTTATTAGTTCCCATAATGGAAGAACTAGAGGACACCAAATGAAGTTAATGGGTAGCAGGTTTAAAACGAATAAAAGAAAGTTCTTCTTCACACAGCGTGTAGTCAACCTGTGGAACTCCTTGCCAGAGGAGGCTGTGAAGGCTAGGACTATAACAGAGTTTAAAGAGAAGCTAGATAATTTCATGGAGGTTAGGTCCATAAAAGGCTATTAGCTAGGGGATAGAAATGGTGTCCCTGGCCTCTGTTTGTCAGAGGCTGGAGAAGGATGGCAGGAGACAAATCGCTTGATCATTGTCTTCGGTCCACCCCCTCTGGGGCACCTGGTGGTGGCCACTGTCGGCAGACAGGCTACTGGACTAGGTGGACCTTTGGTCTGACCCAGTACGGCCATTCTTATGTTCTTATGTTCTATCTGGCATTTGCACTGCTACCATTTATCCCACCCTCTGAGTGTGCACTCCTCTGGATTCAAGTATCAGAGGGGTAGCCGTGTTAGTCTGAATCTGCAAAAGCGACAAGGAGTCCTGTGGCACCTTATAAACTAACAGTTTTATTGGAGCATAAGCTTTCATGGGCAAAGACCCACTTCGTCAGATGCATGTAGTGGAAATATCATATCAGATATCAGGAATGGTAATATACAAAAACCTGTAGGAGAATACTTCAATCTCCCTGGACACACAGTAGCAGATTTAAAGGTAGCCGTACTGCAACAAAAAAACTTCAAGAACAGACTACAAAGAGAAACTGCTGAGCTACAGTTCATCTGCAAGTTTGATACCATCAGTTTAGGATTAAACAAAGACTGTGAATGGCTAGCCAATTACAAAAGCAGTTTCTCCTCTCTTGGGCTATGTCTACACTGGCGGGGTCTTGCGCAAGAACTCTTGCGCAAGAATACGTCCACACTGCCATGTGCTTTTGCGCAAGAGATATGCTTTTGCGCAAGAGCATCCATGGCAGTGTGGACACTCTCTTGCGCAAGAAAGCTCTGATGGCCATTTTAGCCATAGGGCTTTCTTGCGCAAGAAACCCCTGCTGCACGTCCACACTGCCTTCTTGCACAAGAGCTCCTGCGCAAGAGGGCTTACACCTGTTAGAAAACAGCGTAGCTCTTGCACAAGAAGCCCTGTCTTCTGGCGTCTACTATAACTCTTCTTGTGCAAGAACAGGCAGGCAGTGTGGATGCTCTGCGGGTTCTTGTGCGAGAACGGCCGTTCTTGTGCAAGAACCTGCCAGTGTAGACATAGCCTTGGTTTTCACACCTCCACATCGGCTGCTAGAAGTGGACCTCATCCTCCCTGACTGAATTGACCTCGTTATCTCGAGCCTTACTCTTGATTGGTACCCTTTTCTTATGCCTGTATATTTATACCTGCCTCTGGAATTTCCACTACATGCATCTGACAAAGTAGGTCTTTGGTCACAAAAGCTTATGCTCCAATAAATCTGTTAGTCTATAAGGTGCCACAGGACTCCTCATCACCTCTGGATTCAGAGTCCCAGATGCTTACATGGGCGTGCGCTTGAAGGTCTGCAGCTGGAGTGGAGACAGCACTGTTCAGGTTCTGTGTGTGTTAGTCCAAGCTGAGCAGCCAGCTGCAAAATCCCTCTGCCACTGGACCAGGCCCCACCAAATGCCAGCAGCTCTGGTTCACTGGGCAGATCACTCTGCCTCTCTTTGGACCCAGAGTCAGTCTATTCTTTGAGGTCTGTCCCAGGTACACTTTCCCAAAGAGCCCAGTTACTCACAGCTACCTCCTGTGTAGGTTTACGTAAGCTCTTCCCAGCCACAGCCAGGATCTCTCCCCTCCAGGGACAATGACAGCAGCTCCCAAAGCAGCCTGCTAGATCCAAGCCCCAGCAGTAACAGGAACAGGTTCTAGCTGCAACACAACAGCTCCTGGCCTGGAAAAGACTCCACACCAGCAGCCTAGCTCCTCTCTCCAAAAATGGAGCCTAGCCTAACTCACTGTCTGCGTAGCCTGGAGGAGGCACCGTTCCCCCTTTATCCCAAGGGCTCATGGGAGTTGTAGTCTGTAGATTGCAGCACAAAGGATCTTCCCAGTAAAAGTCAGAGGCTCCTTTAATAAGGGGACTACAAAATATAAAAGGCCTGACAGTGTGCCAGGCAGCAGGGCTTTGAGGCTCCCAAATAGGGGTCTAAAAAGAGTGAGGGAGACACTCTCTTAAGGAGATTTCATATTTGTTCCGCCTTTTTAGTTGGTTCCCTTAATCTAAGATAAGTCACCTGGATAGAGAATGTGTGTTTCTTTGAATACAGTGAACATTAAATGTCTCCAAATCCCACCTAAAAAGTCCAGAGGGATCTTAGCAGTGGAGATGGTTTGATAGGAGTCCTGGGTAGAGAGATCCTCCAAATATGTCCCACTTACCTTAGGCCTTTTAGTAGCATGGCAGGACATGTGTACTAGTGGTCTGAGTGGCTTTTAGCTCAAATGGTAGAGGTCCCAGGTTCAAATCTGCCTGATGGTGATTACACAGGCACCTTTAGTCTCACTTCCTCTTTTTACCCTTATGGGCACCCTGCCAGTCCCATATACAAAGAGCAGTAGAGCAGCATTCATAGATTCATTGATGGTAAGTTTAGAAAGGACCACTGTGACCATCTCATTTGATCTCTTGTATAACACAGGCCACAGAACTTAGCTTTCCTGTTTTTTGATGGCAGCAGCAATGGATTAGGGGAGAACGAAACTGCTTTGGAGAATTTTCTGTTTTTCTCAGCTGCCCTGTTCTTACTATTCCCATTTCCACAGTTCACTTTATTTAAGTTATTTTTCCTGATCAAATACAGACCAGATTTCCTTACAATGCCATAGGTCTCCCTCTTTCTGGTGCATTGACATTTGATATTCTCTACTAACAGTATTACGCTTTGCTGGTTATTTTGTATATAGTACTATAATACTTACAAGCTATGCCAAACAAAGAATACAGTCAGGGAGCTGACAATCTAAAGGCATGAATAGGTCCCATACAGTGATCAGGCACAGAGTGATGTGGTGACATTAATGTCTGTAACCTGAGTGAAAGTGGCTGACTTTTAAGGGCCTTCTTTTTTAGAGAGAAGGACGGTATATGAGCTGAGGCCTAGTCGGCAAAACATTTATGTTTGAGCTTATCTTCCAGCTAATAAAATGGCCTACTAAAGTCACTACCATCCAAGATATTGACTTCCCATCTACCCAGGGGGTGTTCCTCCATCCCAGGCCACACCCATGCTCCTCCCCTGCCCCATAGCCATTCTACCCCTACCCTAAGGTCCTGCTCCTCCCCCATCTCTTCTCTGCTTCCTGCCCTGAGCATGCCCCATCCCTGCTCCTCTCACTCCTAAAACTTCTTGAGTGCTGTGAATCAGCTGTTTGTAGCACTCTGGAAGCACTGGGAGGGGAGGAAGGGAGGATTTGGTCAGCAGGGCCACTAGTGGGCAAGAGGCATGGGGGAAGGAGCACTTGCAGGTGGGAGCTTGGCAACTGGTAGGTGTTCTGCACCCACAGAGTCAGTGCCTATGACTGCCATCTCCTGTTGATTCCTGTCTTTGTGGAGTTTCTGCCACTGGGCATGCTCATCAAATTGCAAATTCCTGTGTCAATTTCATCCCTATGGTTGAGTAATTAAGCCTATGTTAACAGGTTCTTGGATATAGTAAAGCCTATCTGGAATATCACTACTGTCCAAACAGGTTTCTATGAAAATTTTACCTGGTTGATTTAAGATTTGGTGAGTTATAGTACTTACAGATTAGCAGAGGAAAATTATTACCTGGAAAAAGTGTAAAGAATAACCCAGGGCAACAAAAAAGTTCAGAGGTTTGAAACAGGTGCCATATGAAGAGAGATGAAGAAGACTGGGACTTCTCAACTTAGAAAAGAAGAGACTAAGGGGGGATATGATAGAGGTCTATAAAATCATGACTGGTGTGGAAAAAGTTGTTAGAGACGAAACAAGCGACCCAGGAGCAGATGGGGTAAACAGAACCACTTTATTGCCTACGCACTTTTACCTTGGACATTCAACACAATGTCTGAGTGGCAACAACCTGCCATTAGTTAGACTCTTTTATCTATTTTAGTATGTTAATTCACATGTCTATAACTACTTTTCCTAAAACCTTATTTAGTAATGTTAACTCCCATAAAATGAATATTAATAAGCAAATAATGAATACAATTACATCTGCCCCTAATTAATATTTACAGAATTTCTAATTAAATCAACACATTCCTATGCTACAAACTAAAAGGTTACAGAGATTACAAGGATTTTAACCCTGAAGAGATTTATACAGTGCCAATGAGGATAAGCAAAAGACACAACAAATTAGAGCAGCTGAATGCTTATCTATTTCCTCGGCTACAAAACGAAGGGAAAAAGCATGTTTAAGCCTAATGCTGTGGCTAAACCCGGAACCACTAATGCAACAACGCCATTCCAGACTCTTATTAATTTTACACCACCCAACAAAAGTGAATATGGAAAAGTTGTTTATTTGTTCGCATAACATAAGAGCTAGGGGGTCACCAAATGAAATGAATAGGTAGCAGGTTTAAAACAAACTAAACAATTTTTTTTCTTCATGTAGCACACAGTCAACCTGTGGAGCTCCTTGCCAGAGGATGTTGTGAAGACCAGGACTTTAACAGGGTTCAAACAAGAACTAAATAAATTAATGGAGGTTAGGTCCATCAATACTTATTAGCCAGGATGGGTAGGAATGGTGTCCCTAGCCTCTGTTTGTCAGGGTCTGGAAATGGGTGACAGGAGAGGGATCACTTGATTATTCCTGTTCTGTTCACTCCCTCAGTCGGAAGACAGGATACTGGGCTAAATGGATTTTTGGTCTGACCCGGTATGACCGTTCTTATGTTCTATGATTGTTTTGGAGAGAATGAGTGAAAGGGATTGTAGTGTCTTGAACATAGAGCTCCACAGCAACTGTCAGAAAGAAAACTGAAAATAGTTTAAGAGAGCAACACAGGCAATTACTTGCTGCAGGGGAAGGGAGGGTGTCAGCAAAGGACCAGAAGAAATGGCCAGAATGACATTGCTTGGTTTTATTAACTCATCCATAATTAGCCCATAGCTTAGATACAATTTAGCTTGTGCCATATGGGCTAATATTGTGCTGAAAGTTACCCCCCATGCAGGTGACAGTCTGTCACATTGAAGGCAGATTAGCATAAAACAAACAGTACACCCTTCATTATAGAAGCATCATTTGCAAGGCCATAGTTAAGGGTACATAAGTACTTCCATTATAATCCCCTTATCTTTAAGATTTATTAAGTAACCATGAAAATTACACGCACATGATAATGGATCAGTGAATCCTTTCCTGAATTTTGTAACAAACTGGCTATTTTAAGCTGTGTGCTTAGTAAAATGTCCAATATGGACATTGTAAATGCATAAGGATGAGGTTTTTTTAGGACATTGCTACTTTATTATAGACAAAATATGCTAGACATGATAATTTTCGCCTTGATGAATGTACAATGTAAATTACTCCAAAGAGTCAAAAGACGTTAACATGACACTGAAACTGTCCAACAATAAACAGTTAAACAAGGTTCAGGATTTGGCAGCTGCTTAGAACTGTAGCAAACCAATCATTAAAAATCTTTTAAAACCTTTTATTAAAGTTACAGGAAAAAACAGTTAAAGCATTTGAAACATTTAATACTAAGTAAGGCTTTCATTTTTACAATATCCCTTATTCCCTTTCTTTTTAGCTGCAGAGAGTTTTTAGAAAGAAAGCCTCTTGTTTGACAGTCTCTTAGATGGTAATGACTGTCCTTTTGGGAAAAGAGAAGTAGTTGAGGTAGGCTGTGGCTGTCGCAGTTGTTAAGAATATCTGATTCCATTTTCTAGAAGATAAAACAATGTGTACACAAAAGAAGGAGAGAAAAGAACAGCAATGATGCAAAATGTAGCTTCCATCTGTAATATTGACTCTTAGGGTATGTCTACACAGCAAAGGTATTTCGAAATAACAGCCGTTATTTCAAAATAACTTTCCTAGCATCTACACAAGCCAACTGCTGTTTCGAAATTAATTTGAAATAGTGGAGGGCTTATTTCGAGATTGGTAAACCTCATTCCACGAGGAATAGTGCCAATTTCAAAATTGCTATTTCGAAATAAGCGCTGTGTAGATGCTTATTTCGAAATAGGGGGCCTTCAGCCCTTCCCAGGGTGCCCTGCTGGCCATCCTGGCCACAAGATAACTTCTGACCTGATGCCCTGCCGGAACCAGTTCCGGCTGGCCTTAAATGCGATTCAGCATCCAATCAGTGTGGACACGCTATTTTGAAATAGCAAAAAGCTATTTCAAAATGCATTTTGTGTGTAGACGCGTTATTTCAAAATAAGATATTTCATAATAATGCTGTAGTGTAGACATACCCTTACTTTCAACCTTGCGATTGGAAAAACATGCAACGCGCATGGTCTTATTAGCCATTTTGAGACCTAGCAAACTTGTACCAGCATCAGGCTGTTTCAGACATTGATGTTATAGGGCTCTATGGTCACAGGCTTTCAAGTGGGAAAGAAAAGAACGAAGTACGGAAGAAAAAGGACACAGTGGTGCCAGGGAAGAGACAAAGTCTCACATTGAGGAGGTGTTTGGGATATAGCTGGAGACAAATAAAGGTGACAATGTCATTTCAAGTTTGGACATATTTCAGGATCAGGATGAAGGTTCAGAATCCCAGGAGGTGGTGGAGGTGCCAACCATGATGGTAAAGTTCACTCATTCCCTTTTTTTAGTTATCCAGTTGAGTAGCATTTTATCCCTTCCCAAACCCCCAAACAGAATTTTGGGTGGGATTGCCTATCACCTCATTTGTCCTCCGATTAGGCCTAATCTCTGATACTCCAATTTTGATTAATTGAATTATAATTTCACATTGTTCTTGTGTACCAGGCATGAGCCTAGCACAGTCTTGAATTGTATTTGGACTAACTCAGTCTCTTTCGCCCTTGCTCATTTTTGCATCTTTTCCCATCAGCATTTGTTACTATAGATTGTGGTGACATTTTATGAACTTTCACATGCTTTTCGTAGGTGAGTTCACAACCGTAGGCCCAATTATTATAACATAGTCCTCAATTTTTTAAAAAAATTCTGAATTATTACTGACTATAATTTAGCTTCTATGTGAATGCATCACTTTTTCTCAGAATTTTTTATAATATACACATTTCTAACCAAATACCCAACTGATGTGAAAATACATGCACTGCCTGCTCTGCGGGAGCATTTACATGATGGACAATAATGATTCTAAAGTTAAAGCTAAACATCTATCCAATATCTATTCTATCTATAGCACAAGAAACACAGTCACAGTGATAAATATGTTATCAATATATACTGCATTTTCTTTAATTTGAGCACATAGTGTGGATATTGCTATTTTAAAATAAAGAAGAAAATTTTGTGCCAAAGCCTTTTCCAAATGGCACCAGGTTTTGATACGAAGCAGCCAAACCCATTAGAATACTCAGTTAAGGCTGCACACCCACGCTGTCAAACCATTTCTCCTTTTCCCCAAATTTTGTTTTTGTGCATCTTCTAGATAAAAAGATGCAGTTGACTCTACTACATTTTATAGACTTTTCTTTTGAAATGCAGTTCTGCCATTTAACATCTAAATGAAGTGAATTTTTGTTATGCAGACAGGAGTTAAATTTTTTCTAGCTCTCCTCGGCCATTTATGTGACTCTATGGCTTTCAAATGGTATAATGCTAGAGCATGCCAAATGTCCTGCCATTTAATAACCAGTAGCATACAGAGCTCTTTTCAAAATGCCACTGCTCTGAGCATCTGTTGTTATTAAGTAAGATGATCAAATTTTGTATAGGACTTCAATTTTGCTTTTCACATCACTTATAGAGCAAGAATAATATGCAGTCTGTGTATAAAACTAATGGGTTAGGAACAGTGAGCCAATTGCTGTTTTTTGTGTTCTGCTTTATTGCAGATTGTAAAATAAACTTTGGCCTTTTTTAATAAATGTGATAAAAATGCTCTGTGAATCAGGAGAATGTCAGCAATTAAAGCCATTTAACATCACAATAATTTTAAAAATGAAATACTCTAGTACAACCACCACTGGTTTGCAGAAAAAGTCACATTGTCAGTCCTTATTAATTACATTATTTGACAGACATGTTAAAGAAGAGAGAAAGGTACATGTAGCTGGAATCAGATTAGCAACTAATCGATATTATTTTTCAAAATTGTTCTAAAATGCCTTTTAGTTTGCCTTTAGAATACCTTTAAGGAATTTCTTCTACCTCAGAATGTCTCTCCAGCAGAATATGACTGATAACTCTAAAACTCAGGACAGCAGCTGGTCCTAAACAAACAGTATTGTTCCAATAGGGGAAAGAGACAGATTAGGTAGTGGAGCACCCAACTGGATTTTATTGTTTTATAATGCTAACATATATTATCTAACTAGTATATAGAAGAAAAGATGTGTCTGGCTGGGTACAGCCTTATTTTTCTGAAATAAGCTGCAATGTACATGCATCATTTTAAAACCTTTTAAGGGTGTGGTTTGGGAATTTGCTTGAACCGGTCCTCATTTAGGGATATTTCTTCCACCTCTGGAATTCAGTTGAGGCCAGGTGCATATCTCAGTATGTTTCTTTTTCTCATCCTACTTGAGGATGCAGAACAGATCGTTAGAAGGCAGGTACTCAGACTTGACCTTATAATTCTTTTTGCAAGTACAAAACTGCAGGTCCAAAATTCTCTAACTGTATCACAGATAGAATCCCTCCCAAGCTGAAGTTCAGTCTTTATATTATGCTCCAGACTCAGAAAGCTCTTTTCTGTCCAAGAAATAGTACTCCCATCACAGGCAGACTGCACTACACAGGTACCTCACAATTTCTGGCATTGAGGGTAGAGATGGAGAGAGGAAGAATATATTGGGGGTTTCCAGAGTTTAAGCCACTAATGGGAAGCCCAGAAAAGGGAGAAAAAAGTTGGCTCAAAGCTTCCTAAAGATGCAGTACAGAATCTCAGCCAGGCTTCTTAATGGTCTTTGAGTTCCCTTTGTGGTACTCTCATGTGAGTCCGCTGGCTGGAATCCTGGTTGGCTGATGATCTGCCGCAGATGATTTTTTTGATACTCTGCTTTACAGTCATTGTTTCTGTATTTATGTCAATACTTTGAAAACAGGAGTGAAACAGTTTCCTTCTGTTGTTAAAGTTTACCTTTGAATTTGTGAATCTTCACAAAACTTCAGGGGTAGGCTGCATGAACAGCTGAAAATACGATTTGTAGAGAGATGCTTATGGTTCCATATATAGTATGCATTCATTCACAAGACTGCTTGTGCATCTGGTATATATAATTGAGGATTTTTCTTTATTACTTGTAGCTCTATTGATATTTAAGCAAGTGAGCAGCAACACTAACAAGAGTATAGGGACAATGCTGTCTGCTTATGCATAGGTGTGCTGAGTAGGAATGTAGGAAGCAGGGGGTCTTTTCATTTAATTTGGAGGAAGTGGTTTACACACCCACCAGGATACTATAGCCCCCAGGTGATCTCAGACGGGGTGTGAGGCAGTTATGGTTATGTCTTTGAGTCCCTTGCACATATGCTTTTCCAGCAGCAGGAAATGAAGGGTGGCCATCCTTTTACAAGCACAAAGAGGTGGATTTTTGAACAGTACACTCTAAGAAATCTTATCTTGCACCAGCACGCTTCCCCAAGAGCCCTGCCCCTGTACCAAGAAGGAGAAACGTGGCATGGCATGGTTACATCAAACTGGCCATCATTGAAAGAGGTGTGTCAATGAGTTTGGAACAGCAAGGTTTTTTCTTGCCGTTCCCAGATCCTCTGATGGTTCTCTGACTATATTAAATTAGTGGTAATTAATTGTACTTCAGTTCTGATTTTTAGTAGTTCTACTGCCTTGAATTCAGGTAAGTAATTTATTTTGTCATTTCAGAAGACTATATGCTCAAATCAGAAACATATTCACAGCAAATGCCATCACAGCAGGCTGGCTAAGTGAGTTATTGGCATGACAGGATTCCATACTGCCCTAGGTCTAAATGGCAAGATGAGAATCCCTTCACACCCAATAAGTTCTTACGCTCCTCATCACAGAGAATGGTGTTTCCTTCGATGTGGTGGTATTATTTGTTCCCCATAACAATGATTATGCATGCTAAATTATGTAGGAGCACAAAAGAAGGTGTGGTCCCCGAGCAACTTTTGTTTGAAGAGACAGAGAGGCAGAAGATATAAGGGAGGCAAAATAGGAGTAAACTGGTGATTGACAACACCTGGCTCATCATTTTTTAAATATAAAGATTATAGGCGGTTCATTCTCAAGTACCCTGCAAGCCCACCACAATCATCTACTTAGTTTCTTGTAGGTGTCGAAGTGGGTTTTCAGGAGAGAGTTGGGTCTGCTGGATGTCTCTTTGTGAGTGAGCTTCGAAATGATGATCCATATAATAATAAGTGCACGAAGTGCTGAAGCTGGCATCAGTAGTTCAGTGATAAGGTTGAGGATGACAATGGAGATAAAGGATAAAGTCAAAAAATGTCAAAAGAAGATTAATAGATAGGGCAGAATTATGTAGGGCCTTGAAAGTAACAGCAAGAACCTTGCACTTGAAATAGCAGTGCAAGTATCCAAAGAAATGGTTTAATGGTCAAAGAGATGGGCAAGGAAGACAATTTAGAAGCTACATTTTATATGGATTATATTGGATTAGGCAATGTGAGAAAGAAGAAGGATGTAGTAGTGGATGAGAATTGTACTTCTGGGGAATTTTTATTTTATTCAATGCTCTTGTGACTTGTGACACATTAGGCAAAACCTCCATCTGTCTAATACCAAATATCTTGCTCTATTACAGTCTATTTCCATGACAGTGCCATTTTTACAATGGCTTTCCTAGATGTTATCTTTTATTTTTCTCTTTCGGAGTTCCATTAGGTGGTGTCCAATCAAGGGAATACAGGTTTTTTTAATATCAATACAACATGTCCCAACCATGTTGGCCTTCTTTCTTGAATCATTGTCTCTATAGTCTCATGGCCACACCCTATGTAACACATCACCATTGGTTACTTTACTTTTTCACAAGCCTCTCTGATATAATTCATTAAGTTACCCGTTTCAAGCATTTTTCACATTTCAGAAGCATATAACAATATGCGTATCACAATGACATTGCATCACTTTGTCTCAATTCTTGCATGAAACTCCTTATTTTTTCAGATATAAGCCAGGCTTGAAAGGGACTTTCATTTTCTGTTGGCTGATTCTTAGGGTATGTCTACACTTGCTAATAAATTGGCACTTCCACAATCGATTCAAAGAGTGTCGATTTAATGGGTTTAGTAAAGACATGTTAAATATACTGGAGAGCCCTCTCCAATCAATTTGAGTACACATTTGAGAAGTGTATGGGAAATCGATGGGAGATGCTCCCCTGTGCAGAGTAGCCACAACACTAAGTGGATCCAACAATGTCAACCTCAGTTACATTAGTCAAGTAACGGAAGTTGTGTAAATTAGATCAACTTACTGAGGTAGTGTATAGCAGCCCTGAATCCTACCCTCACATTTAACATGATACTGTTCTCTTTCATATCATTATCATAAGATTTTTGGTTTAACTGCTTAGTATGCAGTTTTTCCACGTGTGACCAGTTTCATTCTTGTCAGCTGTACACTGCAGAATACTTTTTGGGATACTGACAGTGATGTTATTCCTCACCAATTGTCTCACCGGTTGGTTTCCTTCCTGTGGTAATTTACAGATCACACCTCTCTTCGCTCCTCTGGGAACAATTCTTTCTCCCAACCTATATTACAAAATTATGCATTTCATATATAAACAACTCCTACCTAGCTTTAAGTGTTTTATCAGTGATAGTATCTTGATGAGGCATTTTGCTATTTTTAGCTACTTAATTACTTCTTCTAGCAAAGAGAGATTGAATTTTTCACTTTCTTCTGTAAATCCATTGATTGGAATTGTGTGCTCTGTTTGGCAGAGTACTTCATTAAAATGTTCTCACTGTTGTTTCTTTTGTCCTGTTTCTGTTGTTAATCTTCCATCTCATGCTTTTTGCAATACCTCTTTGACTGTGGAACTGGGATAACAATTGCTTAAGCACTTGGAATCGTTTGTTGGAGTCACCATTGTTGGCTTCTCTCATTTGTGTCTTATCTTTTCAACACAACTTCTTTAGTTAATCTTTGTCTATATATTCCCACTGCAGTGTGTGTTCTTCTTGTCATGTCACTTGTTCTTGCTTCTTCTTCAAGGCTTTTCTATTTTACATGCAATTGCCATTGTTTGTTTCCATTCTTCTTTCCTTGATCCTCTTGGTCCGAATGACTTCGCAGCGACTTCCTGGAAGACAACTCCAAAGCGAGTCCATTGTTCTTCTATTTCATCATTCATTACTTGCTGTTCTTGCAATCCATTTGAGACCTGAATTTTCAAGTCCCCCCTGATTCCTGGTTCAGCTGGTTAGTTCACATCAAATACCATCTCCCTTTTTTGTATTCACTTGTCTTTTTAGCTTCATTCATTTGTATTCTATATACATAATAGTAAAATATTGAAAATCACACTGGCCCCTTATCCAGTATTATTTTTGGTTCACAAAGAGTGCATGCAAGCACTAGTGAAAATTATGAAGACCAGTATCTCAGGTATCCACAAAAGTAAAAATGAAAGATTAGTCTTTGAGAGTCCATAATACAGTGGCATGAAAATCTTATCATTCTGATCTAGCTTTTTTCATTGATGTCGTGTCAGTTGCAGAATGGTTTTTAATGGTCTAGCACTTATACTGGTACTAGCTGGTGCTTTTCAAAGAAAACAATGATTCAGCCCACCAGAAAATGTGGCACGGGAATAAAGTAGTTCATGATACGTAAGCTGCAGAAGTAATGTCAAAATTAATTTACAGATAAAAGAAAGCTGTTAACCCAAATATCATTTTAAGGTCTGATACCTGAAATACTTGTCACATCTAGAATCACTATGGCAAGCACTGATCTTGAATGAAGGAACTGAAAAATTTAAAAGAACCCTGATAAAATAATTTCAATGATAGTAAATGACAGCAAAGTTCACAAAATTAGAAAAATTAATAAAAAACAGTGTCAATGTTGCACACTGCTCCAATTGCCTCACATGGAGTCATACTTTAAATGCATACAAATCTTTTACTTCAGATATTACTCTTAGATATTAATCATGCTATAATTTAGTAGCGAAGTAGCATAAATTGCATAATCAGAAAAGGTATTGGATTGGAGTGCTGGAAAACAATCTGCTACTTCAGCATCAGGAGAGTCTTTTAGGTTCAGCACCACATTATTCCCTGATTAATCTTCATCAAATGGTTGAAATAGAATTCCATGTGCTGTAGAAATCATAAATTATAAATACATTATTAAATCAATAAACTGAGTACAACAATGAATTTTAAATCCAACATTGTGATTACAGCCAGCTCTTTCTTAGGGAGATATTAAACTCTAACTGTACATTTCATCTAGGATTTTTCATAGGTGATCTGTTTCATTTTCAGGAAGTGCCCATGAAGTTTCTTAACTTCCCCTTTTGCTCTTAGGGAGAAGTAGCCTGGAAATAAGGTGAAAAAACCCAGAAATCTAAAAATACTGATACGTGAAATAGAACTATGTAGAAAAAATTTAACCCCCTAGTGCTGATTTTTCCTTCAGTGTCTACCAAATAAGCATAGTGTATGGTTTTGCGGCAGTGGTTCATGGGATTAGTTATGTTTATGGTTCTCTGCATCAGTGGCACTGTTCCATTCATTTCTGCATGGGATTTAGGTAGAAAAATTACAGGTGTCTCAAACATGAAAAAAAATGTGTGAAATCCATTCTAGATCAGGCACAGACAGTGAATGCATCATCCATTAGGAAGGCTAATAGTGCAAAAAGAAAGACAGAACAATCATGATCATAGAAATATATGTCAATATATGAACAATTAGCTTTGGAAAATTGATCATGCAATTAGGTCAAAATTAAAGAAATCTAACTTGTGTAATCGACACTTCTGTATCAGAAGATACAGTCAGCAGAACCACCATCAAGCCTGTACAATCAGCAGCAGCTGTGACAATCATAAGAGATTTGTTTAAAAGTTCTTTTAATTGTAATTCCCGCCGCCCATTTAGAAAAAAAATTAATAAAGAAAATTCAACACATGCAAATGTTTTGCTGCTGTGGGCTCAGTAGCAGTAACACTTTGGCACACTATTTCAGAAAGAGTTGCACTAATGGCTGTCTTTATTTCTCATTTCTAATGAACTTAAAGTCTGAGTGTTGCTGGCTCATGATATGCTTGTCTAGCCTATATGTCTGAGTAAAACAATATAGATTTCAATACATTGCAAACAGTTACATAGCACTTCATCTATATGTTTCAAAGCTCTTTACCTAAATGGCTGAGCAGCATCATTAGTCAATTTACAATTGGAGAAACTGAGGTACAGAGACATTAGGTGTAGTAAGGAGAGGGCCTAAAACATCACAGTCCTGATGTAAGTCCTGAAGCCCAGGCAAAAGTAGTGAAGGCTTTGCTTATATAGCGCAAAGTTGAGCTGTGAGCAAGTGGCGGGTCCTGCTCACAGACTCTGGCAAGAACGGGGCTGATATTTCAGTAACACACATACTTAAGAGGTACTAGGCACTAGTAATGTAAACACATTTCAGAAGGGTGCTATCAGAACATCCCATTAGGAAACATCTTGGTACCAATACTCTCTCCACAGATAACAAGAACATACTGACCCAGGTTCAGGATGACAGCATGATGGATAGTGATGTTTTGATCAAACCACCATGTACAAGGTAATGGGTGCACCCAAGCATGTCAGAGGGTGGCACTCTGATTCATCAGGAGTGATGTGCAATTTATTTGTATTTGGGTATAAAGATATACCTTCGAATGGCTATCCAGGTCCCGCCTAGGGAGCAGTGGAAAGTCAAGCCACTGACTGAGCTTGTCACTTACAATGGACATGCATTTGTTAGTTGTCTGATGGAGTCCTCTAGATACTAGGACCGTGCTTCATTGACAATAAACCTAGCCTGGCACATTCGCACCTTATCTGACTGTGTGGTCATTGGGGGTTCTTGCAGGGTCTATTGCGCTAGCTATCTGTGCAGAACCAGGCAATACACAGAGGGAGCACATTCACTCATTTGAATGGTTATCAGCATTTGACAGAGCACGATACCTATCAAGACATCACATCAGTGACCTCTGACAACATTAGGTAACCAACTTGTATCACATGGTTTAGTGTGTAACATGAAGAAGAGCTTGTAGAGGAAGCTTGTGGATGCCAAGCATCCCTGATGAAAGGGACCATCAATGAGCTTTCCACTGCTGCTTCAGTATCCCTTGACCTGTTGTTATGTCTCTTGTAGGATCCACGCTGTAATTGGCACAGCCTCCTGCCCTCCAACTCCACCTCCACCTAGTTACTGTAATTTCTCATGCAGCAGGAGTTAATGCTTCATCTTGCCAGTCCGTCCCCCCCCACACACAGATGGGACTCCAAAATCATCCATACTTAGGGCTTCAGAAGTAAAACAGTCTGGCAGAATTTTAAGGACCTGAGAAATTTCTTTATTCAGCTTGATAGCATTTCTGTTATTATGTGAGTTCACGTGAGCTCACTATTTTTAATGCAAATTAGAAGGTTATTAGTTGTTTTATCACCTCATTATATTTATTTTTGTTCTTTGGGCCATGTTTCATGCCATCTCTTCAATGCACTTCCTTCTCAATTTTCTCTTTGTGTGTGTTTCTGCTCCTGTTTTGTATCCCATGCCTTTTGTTCTTAGTTTCCTCTCCCCCCCCCTTTTTCCTTTTGCACATCTCTTACATGTTTTCTGATACTCCATCATATGTGATTTTTGTCTTTTCATTTTCCCTATCTTTTTTCTGTGTCCTTTTTGGTGTCTCTCTGCTTTTTGTCTTCTCTTTTTTCTGGGTTTTTCTTTTTCTCTGTCTGTCTCTTTATGGTTGCCTTTTATCTTGGTTGTGTTCTGTGTAGATTTTGTCTTCTTGATCTTAGTCTTTGCTGAGAACATACTCCAACAAAGACAAAACACATGATTCAAATAAAAATAGCTTATTAATTATAACACAGATATACTGTCTCAACCCAAACCTCCCACAGTGCTTGTGTTCTAAATTACTTCTATAATCTGGGCCAGTAGGGCTACTCCTGGTCATGGCATTATAGTTCAGAACCTAAAATCTGTCACATTACTTGTGCCCTCATATTGATATATTGGATCTCCTCTAGGAGCAGGAGGTATGCTGATACCTGCTCACCTAATTTATTGTCTGGATAGAGGAACTAATTACCTATCATCTATTTCTCTGGCCTCTTTAGGACACTACTATTAATCCCAGTGTGCTCTTTGATCATCCATTAAATATCCTCTCCTCCCTGTTAATACATTTCCTTGGCTGATTTTCCAAATCCACCATCAGAACAGTTGTGGTCAGAGTAGTATCCAATCCCATTTAGATCCTTTAGGTCCACAACCACACTCATCAATGAAACATTTTTTTTCTCAGGTACAGGATAAACATAAATGGGGAAAGCCAGCAAGTGACTTCTAGACTGCATCAACTGCAAATACAGATCAATATTCTAGACTCTGAGCTAGAGTCCACAAAATATCAGTGTCCCATGAGTGCGTCTTTCTCTTGGGACAGCTACACTTAGACTCTTAAAATACCATTGACCTACTGTGGTTTAGCTGAGGACTGCATGTGGGAAGTGGGGTTCTAATTTACCAACCATGAGTGTCAACTCTAAACTCAGCTTATCCAAGTCCTGCCTTTCTTATGTTTGGTTGTGCAGAGGAAGCTTGAAGGCACAATGTAGTGTAAAACAACAAAAATCAATGAGTTCAAAACCTGCCAGAAGTTCCTGGGAGGCAGCCAAATTGTCAACAAATTGTGATGCTTATCTTCACTTAGGCCTTCCTTATGATGACCTTCACAACCCCCTGCTCACCTTCCCTTCTTCCAACTTACTTTTATACATCTGACCCTGGCAGGTGACTGGCACATAGAGTTCCCCTCAAGTTCTGGGCACCCTGCCGTCCCACAGCATGCACCTACCTATTGCATCTCAACTGTGCACATGCTCCTCACAGCCTGACAT
The DNA here is from genome assembly GCA_032595735.1 of Pelochelys cantorii. NCBI lineage: Eukaryota > Metazoa > Chordata > Testudines > Trionychidae > Pelochelys > Pelochelys cantorii. Next base: position 49,941,831 of record CM064333.1, on the reverse strand, counting down.
TTCTAGGCTGCTCATAAAGGTGCTAGTTCTTCCCCAACTGCATCACATCCAATCCTTCTACCTTTTCTGCTGCATCGTGGAGTCCAGTGTCACTTTCTCAGCTGGGCTTTGCCTCCAACAGTCACAGAAATCTCATCTCTCTAGAGAAAAAAGAGTTGTTATAACACTATAGGCTGGGGACAACATCAAATGATCTCATCTCGCTCACACCAGTGTTTTCCCCAGGAATTGAAATTAGGGGGGGTGTTCGAATTTACAGGGTGTGTGTGTGTCAGGGCCGATGAGGGGTGAGACCATGAGGGTGAAGGTGGGCTGTATGGCACCACAGTAAAAACTGAAAAATGTTTCATGACCATTTTATTAGATTTAACTCATGTTTTAAAATCACACAAATTAAAGTTGGCTACTCAAGCCTTCTATAAAGCACTATGTCTACATCCTTCTTGGTTTCTTGTTATAATTTTGCATAACTCTGCTGCCTTTTCACATAGTTTGTCAGCATTGGCTATGCTGATTGGTCTGACAAACCAAGCTCCTCCACTTTTACCAGTTATAGCATTGGAAAGCTTTCCTTCTTTGTAAGCTTTTTTGCAAGAGGTGCACCAGTAGCCATCTTTTGTAACTTCAATAAATGGGAACACTTTGATCGACAAACATCGGGAACTGCTTTTAGGTTTTGGAGACACCGTTTCTTCAGTAGGTAGCTATATTTGTGCTTCGGGCTGGTCAGATGTAGATACACCACTTGACCCTTCAGATGACATGTCGATATATTCTTGATGGGTTCTTCACCTTGGTTAGTTTTTGAGGCCTTTGAGTGGAAAAATTGTTGTATTGTTTTTTGTCTTTTCATTTTCACTTTGACCTGCAACGTATAAAAGAGATATGAATAAATTAAATGTTTTGTTAGGATAATGCAAATTTAACATAAGGATAATGCAAAATACACTAAAACACATAACAGAAAATATCATATTGCCTCTATATAAATCCATGGTATGTGCACACCTTGAATACTGTGTGCAGATCTGGTCACCCGATTCCAAAAAAGATATATTGGAATTGGAAAAGGTACAGAGATGGGCAACTAAAATGATTGGGGTATGAAACAGGAGGAGAGATTAAAATGACTCGGAATTTTCAGCTTAGAAAAGAGATGACTAAGTGGGGAGTATGATAGAGGGTCTATAAAATCTTGACTGGTGTGAAAAAAGTGAATAAGGAAATGTTATTTAATCCTTCACATAACACAAGAACTAGCAGTCACCCAATGAAATTAATAGTCAGCAGGTTTTAAAAAAACAAAAGGAAGTACTTCTTCACACAACATAAAGTCAACCCGTGGAACTCTTTGCCAGGGGATGCTGTGAAGACCAAAACTATAACAGGACTAAAAAAAGATCTAGATAAATTCCTGGAGAATAGGTCCATCAGTGGCTATTAGCCAGAATGGGGAGGGATGCAATACCATGCTCTGAGTGTTCCTAGCCTGTTGCCAGAAGCTGGGAATGGGCAACAGGGGATGGATCACTTGATTACCCATTCTGTTCATTCCCTCTGAAGCACCTGGCCTTGACCACTGTAGGAAGACAGGATACCAGGCTATATGGATGACTGCTCTGACCCAGTATGACCATTTTTATGTAAAAATTAATTATAATAATAAAAATGTTTAGTACAGAAACTCCCCAACATAATGACCTCTCAAGATAGCAACGATGTGAGGTAACAACCTTGGCAAATAAGGCATTTTAAAAATCTTGGCCTACCAGGAAACACATTTATATAAGTTTCCATTCCCAGTCACAAATCTAGCATTCTGGAGCAAAGTCACTAAAATATTGTCCAACAAACAAATGTTTATTTAACGTGCCCCTCATTTTTCCCTCCACTTCACCCCACTCACCGGTGTTGTCCTTGGTCCGTGGAGACTCAGAGTTCAGAGGTGCTTTCAGGTGAGTACACCTCCCAGGTGGGGGGCAAGAAGGCACCTTGCTTGTTCCTCCAGCTGCTCACTGTTCGCTCTGGCCACTGTTGTTCATTGTGCCACTGTTCACTCCATCGCTCTGTTGCCAATGGCCCTGCTCCGTCACCTTCTGCTGCCACCTGCCACTGTGAGCACTGCGAGTTCGTCTCTTGAGGTTCCACTCAGCTATCAGTGATTTCAGCTGAGCTCTCAGTGGGGGAACCTCACTGCTAGTGCAGTCTGGGCTGTCTCTTACACAAAAACACTATACCGACAGGAACACTGTCCCCACAGCAGGACTAAGCACTTAGACCTGATTATCAGTGATTTCAGCTGTAGTGGCCACTTAACAAAACAAAAGACTATATATGGAGCCTAATCAGCTCTGTCTTTAAACAGTGGAGAGGGGCAGGTCAAATAGTACTTGTGACTCAGGCAGACCATCAAGCAAAACACCTGTCCCCACTCTCTCTCTTGATGCCCTCAATCAGTACAGGTTAAATACAGTTCTACTGCCCTTTACTCATACAATAAAAACAACAACATTTCATCCCCGCCCCCCCCCCCCACCCCCGCATTCAAGTGATTTGTAACCCAACCCCAGCCAAAATCCATCACTTGGGCAACACAGCTCTGTTTGCTGGATACCTAGGTAGATTAGGTGTGAATGTAAATACAGTCTGGTCCTGAAGCCTTTCCCCCAGCCCCCCAGCTCATCACTAGCTGTCAGGGAGAGCTCATTTTGACTTTGCTTACAAATCATAATTTGAAATTATTAGGTTGGCCAACATCACCAAAATGAATACACTGACATTGTCATAAAAAAACAACAGCTGTATAAAGAAGCTAGTCTATGATCATACTTTTCAAATCTATTATACTTTTTCAGATACACATATCTTATCATACACTGTATATGCTTTTAAAGTGTGTATTAATGTTTCAATTTCAATTCAAATTTCCAAACAATCACTAAATTGGCATGTAACTAGTTCACAAAACTGGGGGGGGGGGAGTGTTGGGGAAATTCGGGAGGGTATACACTCCCATGGGGGGGTGTAGGGAAATCCCTGGCTCACACAGAACAGCCCAAGGCGTGTGAGTGTAGGGAACAGCAGTGTATGTGATCTGGGTGGTGTTTTTTTATTTTTGAACCTGAAGAGCATTTCCACAGATCTGCGCACATACAGGACTACCATGGTTTAAAGCATAGCTCTGTATGTGTGCAATGTATAGCCACCTTGCCACAGCAGCAGTCTCAGGCTTTGTCTACACGACATGTTTTTTCAGCAGAAAATATGCTAATGAGGGACTCATTAGCATAAGTCATGACATCATTAGCATATTTTCTGCTGTTTCTTTTTGCGCAAAAAGAAGCAGGGTAGCTGCTTCCGTTTTGTGCAAAACAAGTGTTTTGCACAAGATCCTTATGCTTCTCAGAGAGTGACTGCTTCTTTTTGTGCAAAAACCCCTTGCGCAAAAAGAAACAGCAGAAAATATGGTAATGATGTCACGACTTATGCTAATGAGTCCCTCATGAGGCTGTTTACATAGCCTCAGAGAGATTGTGCAGGCAATCTGCTGCATCTATGTGGATGTGGTCCAAGTTCTTGCTTCCTAGCATCGTGCAGCAGTGAACTGTTCCCATGCGTCCTCAGATTGGAAAGAGCACAGGAATAGCTGTAGCAATGTAGCTGAGCAAGAGAGATATTTTCATTCACCCCACGGACTCTGCACAGCCAAACTAGAGCATCTCATAGTCATAATCTCAACCTCAATGAACAAGAGAAGATAGTTGGGGGAGAGAGGCACTTTTTGGACTCAGAAGACACCAGGGGCAAGGCCTAACACAGAGACCCACAGCATAGCTTTTGACATTCAAACCTTGCCCCTCTTTTCTGGTGCTTCTGTTAAAGCAAGAGTGTCTTTTTTCTTGGATAAATAGACTGAGAATAGCAAGAGGTCTACTACTCCACCCCCAAACAAATTCCATTGTGTTAACAAATTTTGGTTAAAGCTTGGAATTCATTTTCCCACTGAAATTTGTGTGAACAAAACTTTCCTCGCTGAAAGATTTGCAGAAAGCAAATACAGAATGGGGGTGCATGAATGGCTATTTGAAATCTGGCTTCTTATGTGCCAATATATTTGAATATTATTTCCCACTTTCTGCCTGCCTAGCTCTGGTTTACTTTAGCACAAAATGATTAGTTCCTCTCTTCTCAGCTGAGAATATACATTTTACTGCCAATTGAGCAAACTGAATTTGAATCAATGACTGATCTTCACAATTGTTCTAGCTCAACTAGTGTGTGCAAAACCTCACACCTTGTAACCAATGTGGTAAACAATTTACGTATATTTCTTCCAGATTATTTAATATGCGCGGATATTTTAAGGGATGTAGGTAATTTCTCAGTTTGTATAATATTCAGTAAAAAATATGAAAACACTGGGTTTATTGTGTAGATATTTTTTGAACTGATAAAAGTAATTGAAATAAAATTTTAAGTACAAATTTGTTGAATACTGAAGTACAAAGAGATTTAAGACTGCAGAATAGACCAAATATACATTAACATCTTCTCTATCCCCCTTTAAAATCTTTCTCCTTTATTTCTTTCCCTTTGGGAGGGTTTGGGTCCTGAACTCATTGTAAGATCTTCAAACACATAATAAGAATTAATCACCATTAGTTCTCTATTTTAACAGCTGCTTGCTACCTCCATAACCCAGTGCAGCTGCAAACTTCTCTCCCTTTGCTGACATCATAATCCCATTACAGCTGCAAACTTGCATACATAAAATGCCGATTTAAGCTTATTTTTAAACAACTTATACTTCTTAATTACTCAAGTCTAAATCAGAAGCATAAAATTACAGCTCTCACTTGGCAATGCATCTTCTTCTTGCTTAAAGCTTGAACTTGTATCTTCTCTGCCTCCTTTATTAATGTACCCAACCCAAGGCCATATTTGGCAACCTTTGATTCCGATGCCCACTTGTGGGTTGAATTTGTCCAGAAGTGGCAGCTGTGTGTCAGTTTCATTTCCTTCACCTTTCCCCAGCTGTGCTGCTGACTTTGCCTTTGAATCTGGCAAGGGGTTGAAGCTCCCTCTGATCTGTACTGAAATCCTAGGTGTAAATTTAAGTGAGAAAGTTTGGTTTCCTGGAATGTTTGTGCAATTTTATAAAAAAGGCCTTTGTTTGATAAATACAGTAATTTATTAACGAGTACTTATACAAAATACACCAAACTCAGTCATGGTGTAAATATACATAATTCCACTGGAGAGGAATTTGGTTCAAATACTTCAAGGGGATGAACTCTTAACTTAGCCCATACCCAAATTTAGTTTATTTTTCAGCAGGATACCTTTTCCAGTTTGTGATCTCAGTTTCTTGATACAGGTTGAAACTCTCTTACCCAGGATTCTCTTACCCAGCACAGATACTGCAGGACCAAAGAGTCCCAGTGGAGGGCCTGTGGCAAGGATCCCTGTGGGGCTAGCAGGGCAGTGAGCTGCCCGCAGCAAGCCCACTGCCAGCGAGTGGCAGGTCTGCCCAGTGAGGTTAGGAGACATTGGGAGCTGTGGTAGCTTGGTGGTGCAGGAATCCACAATGCATGGCTACTTGGCAGGTCCCGGAGCCCCAGTATGGTGCGTGAGGCTGCCTATGGGACCCAGAGCCCAAGCACAGTGCGTGCGGCTATCCTGTGCATCCAAAAGCCAGGGCAGCGATGGCTACCTTACGGGATTGGCAGAGCAGCTGGGCCAGCAGGAGGTGAGGAGCTGGCCAGGAGGCCAGTGGGCTGACAGCAGCGGGTCCAGTGATGACCTTTCCTGATCCAGCAAAATCCCTCATCTGGAACCAGTCAGGTCCCGAGAGTGCCAGACCAAGGAGGTTCAACCTGTACTTTTTAAAATCTGCCCCTAAGATTTTTTTTACTCTTAAGCATTAAGGTTTGAGATAGATAATTATTTTGCTTAATAGTAAATTGTGCTACAATGTGCCCAGGGGGATATGAAATAAAAGGTATTTAAAAATCTACCATGTTAGAAAAGTAAGATAATTTCAGCTAATGAGATTATCAAGGATAATCGGTTTACAAAAGACCATTATGAAACAGATTCATTGATGTCTCAAAACAGAAAAGGAGAATCCCATTTATTTTTTGAAATGGTTCAGAATAAATTGGTTTTCAGACATTAAAAGGCTGTAGTCATTATTTTTATTTGATGATTTTTGTAGCCCCATCTGCTGTCCATTTCTGGAAGTATCTGGATTAGAATAGTGGAAATTACACAGTATTTTTTTTAAATGGACACTCGGTGAAATCAGGGGCGTGAATTGCACTCCCTCAGATTCCTGGGAAAAAGAAAGCAGGACTAGTGGTAGGAGTATGAGAGACAGAAATCAAAGCTGGAGTCAGTCAAGAGTGAAATTGAAGGCCAAAGCCAGAGTCCAAGTGAGGAGGCAAGATGAGGGTTAAAGCCAGAAATGGACTCAAGGATGAAGCCAGAGTCAAAACCAGGCTTCAGGGTCAGTCTTGGTGTGACAGGGGTTGGGCAAGATTCAGTATTTAATTCAGAGCTGAGGTTGATACTGGATGTTTAGCGGCAGTGAAGCAGGACAGCCATGACAACTAGCTAGAAATCCACAGTGTTGTCTTGGTATGCCCTTTCCATTTTCATTGGACCAAGGATCTAATAAGGGATCTCTAAGACAACTGTTAGTTGGATCACTCAAGGTGGATCTTCAAAGGTTGTGCAACCTCTGCAAATTACAGGTCATAGTGAGCAGCCAGATTGTAGCTGCTGTTAGATGGTTGTGTAAGGATGTTGGTTATCTTGTAGGTCCAGGTTCAAGTCTCACCAATCCCTACCTGCTCAAAGTATTAATAAAGGATTTAATCAGTTTCAGAGTTTACTAAGTAAACTGGTAAATGTGCAGTGTGAAATCCCACCATTATTCATTGTTAACACAGAAAATTTTTTGGGCACACCATTTGCTATTTATGCTGCAAATTCATCTATTCATCCACTACAAATTCTATCAGTTTTTAATAATTAATTGGTTAGTTTAGTTAAAAGAAACAACATCAGCATTAATTTGCAGAACTATATATTTACCCAGAGGTCATACTATAATAACAGACTGGATCGCCTCCTATAAGATGCAGGAGAGAGGAGGGTCAGGAAACTGCATGGTTGACTTCATGGAGCTGCCAGATAATGGACTCTTCATTGAAAGGGATTTTGGTGGAAACAATGGAAATAGGCCCTGATCTTCACTGATCTTGGTGATGCAGAGGGAAGGGAATCAATCTTCTTAGAAGTAGAATCAATCTTCTGTTCATGCAGCCAATGTTTCTCCTGGCACCCCTGTGCTGTCATTGGCTGAGTGCCCCTGTAGCTACACAATAACACTAGCAGGCAGGGAGGGGATAGGTAGCATTAGAACCCAGTTGGATACCCATATTGGGAGTCACTTTGGGATGGTGCAGCTGGTTTTCAGTAACTACTGCTCACTCCACTGTTCATAGCAGTCTGTCCCCTTGTGCTCCCTCCCATCTCAATCTCCTGTCTTAAACTTGATTTTAGGCATTTTGGGGCAGGGACCATCCCATTTTGATATATTTGTACTGAGACTTATACAATGGAGCCTTGGTAGTACTGCACTGCACATAACATTATATAAATGATAGCTTCACAAAGCTCTAGCACAGGGGCTTTCATAGGGCCCCAAGAGATGTTAGAATGATACTGTATAGTGCCTCCTCCATTCTTTCTGTGCCTCCCAGGAGATATTTGCTAGATTTAGGTCTTTTCTGCTCACAGAAGCACAGCGGATGATTTGGACCAAAGAGAGTTGTAAAGGTGCTCAGACATGCTGTGCTAGTAGAAATAGCTAGACAGATTAGATCGCTAACTCTCTTAATAAAACTAATAATAACCATTTTAATCTCTTTACATAGTGTGAAATTTAAAACAAAATCACTTGTTACTTATGTAGGTGGCGATACTATAATGGGGCCTATTTAATTTACTTTAGCTTTGATCTAATATTTGACACAACTATCTATCAAGTATGTTTACTAGTCCAGTATGCAGATGAAGAGATAGAAGAGCTCCCTATCAATTCAGAAGTTGACTCAGCAGTAAGTAACATAAAATGATTTCAGACTTGTATAAATAATATACGTCTTCAGCCTTCCTTTGATAGAATGATGAATAGCATTTAGAGTGATTGATTTGCTGGCATTAACATGACCCCACTGCATTTAGAGCAGTTTGTATTGTCCTTGTATCCCTTGAATTTGTACTGTATTTCTCCATTTATTTGTCTCTAACCACTGCAGCATGTTACTTCAGCCAGTTGGTAAACAAGCAGTCCCTCTGGCACCAGCACAAATGCCAGTTCTTGGTCTGGCCATTAAGGAGATATTGTAAGTGAAAATGTAAGCTGATCCTTCCAAGAGAATAAATAGCACATCCCTCAACATGATGTCTTCTGCCTTCATCTTCCCAGGTATGGGGATCTAAGGCCCCCTCTGACTGTACCTCTTAATTGTATAGGATTTTTGTACTGCAGCTGAGTCCTTTTTACAATAGTCTTGTTAATTTGATATATAATGAAAATAATATCATTTTGCAACAGGGTTTGTTAAAACATCAGACTAAATAAAAACGAACAGTGCTTAGTTGGACTTTATGGGCACCAACTTGTTTTCAGTAATACCTGCCATTGCTAGAATGTCTTTCATCCCATTTTACAGACATTAATTAATGAAGGTACCTCTATATGGGACTTATAGCCTGCTTGCATGCAGATCTGTTCCTGAATTCCCAGTGCAGGTAAGTTGTTATATACCCACAAGGCTTCAATGGGACTATTTACGTAAATCCTACTCAGCTAAATTAAGGTTTATCCAATGCGGTTCCAGGAAAATATTTCCCAGTAAGTGTTGTTATTTTTACTTTATATTATTCTTTATTAAGAAAAGTAGTTAACATCTCAGTAACAAAAAGTCCAACATATGTCTACTTTAGGGGTACTTAGATTATCAGTTTCTCACTCAGTGTCCCATTAAAAGTGTACATACTGCTGGAAACTTTCTCAACTCAGAAGTACTGCTATATTTTAAGACTTGATTTTTACATAAACTCTGACTACTTTTATAACTGAAATATTCATAAATTGTAAGTAGTTTTGTGCAGTGGGTATGCATGAGGACTTTGCCAATAACATGGCATTACTGGAAGTCCCCAGAGAAGTATAAGTTCAATGGACTCTTATAAAAGCCATAGATTATACAAACTTTTTTAACTCCAATGAGTTGGACTGCTTGATTCATGAACACATAAATAGATAGATAGATCCATCATATAATTCTCTAGAGAACAATGCAATGGTGTTTGTGATTGGAAAAATATTATGAAAGAGCTTAAATTTGGCTGATAGTTAGGCAGATTTGCACTGCCAATATAAATAAGGAAAGAAATCACATTTAATGACCACATTTATAAAAGCCATTAGACGTTACCAAAGCAGGAGAAAGAGATTTACTATAAGGAATCCAGTGATTCATATATATTCATTTGGATTTTGATACAATATTATTACCAGCTGGACACTTGTTGGACTACAGATATGTTCACACAGCTCGCTCCAAGTCTGTTGAAATATCATAATGGCAGAATATTCATGGTGAATGCCATGCTTGAAAGTCTTCCAATGTCCTTATTTTTAGCTATCACTTTCACTAAATTTAGTTATGGTAAAGGCCCTTACCTGAATCAGAATTGTTTAAAAATATTCCTCTGCAACAATTTTAACGAGTGCAAGAAAATCTGAACTTAGTTTTTTTTTTCCTTCTATACCACTCATTTTCATTGCTAAAAACACATGGAAAAATGACATCAGAATTTGAAAGCTTGTTTAGCAGTCTGGGATAAGGTTCAGAGCTATTTGTCTGTTGCATTTGATGGAAAATTAGGAAATTAGCAAAGTCTATTATTTTTGTTTTTTTCTTATTTAAATGGAAAAGAGAGGTACCATCACACATACTATGTTTAATCAGTGTGAATGTGGCTACAAAGATTTGAGGAAACATTTAGCAAGTAATGTAGTACATTAGTGTCACAAACAGTTTATGCTACCAAGCATGTTACCCGCTGTGGTTATCAACAGTAGTAACAGATGAACAGTGTGAAAACATATAGAAATGTCAGTGCATGTTTAGAAATGTGACATGCATTATAGAACACCAGGATATATAAATAAAGAGAAATGAGATGCAATTGGAATGAAGGCAAACTGTGACTACACGTGGAGTAGGTCCAAGGTGTGAATTGTACCCATACCTTATATGAATGTGATTCTTAGTGAGTTTAGGAGAATCCTACCAGCCAAAAGGCATCAGTCCTGTAAAGCTTTACTGTAATAGGAAGGGATTCTTTCCAGAACTGCTCTGGTTTTGTCACATTCTACATATGTACTCACTGTTTGTTTACTGTATTGAAAATTCATCATTTGGGAGTGCTGCTGCTCAGAGATATGAACAGAAATTCTTAAGTAGACAGTGGGTTTTGACATTTGGCATGTAAATTAGTTGGGGAATGTTATTATATAAGCAACACCAGTCAACAATGATCTGTCATCTTCTGTTTTAAAATAGCTTATTGTACCAATTCAAAGAAGCAAATTGTTTTGGGAGGAGGAGTTGGTTACAATTTCCCTGTGTTTCAGGCTATTTGAATGATGTCTGAGGTTCATTTGGCTTAACTAGAAATATTTTGTTCAGGTTCCCAGCATTTCTGATTCGGAGAAAACCCATACTTTTTTCAGATAGGTTTTTCCATAACTTATTTTTCCACATGATTAATATCAAATAAGTCCCTTCAGAGAAGAAATACTGATCTGAAATAGAATCACAAATTAGGGACATATATGCACACATATCTACAATTCACTAGGTTATTTAGGTGGATTTACCTTCTTTATAATATTTTTAAGACTGCTGCATGATCCCGTTGACCTGCTATTAGCAAAAGCTTAGCTTTAAACAGGGGTAGTTAAATTATAAAATAACTGCTGCAATCATCAAACTACTCATAAAAACAAAACAAAATAAAACAAAAATAAACCCACAACCACAAACCTTGAAATAAAAGTCTTGCAGGCTTCTCCTCATGTAATATTGCTCCCTGATGTTAATTACATTTAAATGGGAGAGTACTATTTTGGTATCATTCATACGCCTCCAAAAGTACTTTCCAGTTTATCATACCTGTCAACCGCAGTGCATCACAAGCTAATACTTTATTAAGAAAAAAATCATTAGGGAGCTGCTGATCCCATTTAAGTACATTGGGCAGAATGTAAGACTAATTAAAAAGCATATTTTTACATTATTAATTTCTGAGTTTCACACTTAATGAATGTGAAATGACAGGGCTACTATTTTTACATTCAGGCTCTCTGGGCTCTTCAGTCAAGGGAATTAAATTCTGGGGATTTTTGCAAAGATGCTGCTTGGGAGATTTGTTTTCAAGAACAGCTAAGCTTTTTTAGCTGTGTCTTTTTCTGGGAAATTATACCAAAGCATATTACAGCCACTTAAAAAGAGTAGTTAAATAGATGTTGTTGTTGGGCGTTTTTTTTCATCACATTGCTATAAAACTATTTTAGATGAGGTATAAAATATAGTTTTTAAATGATATTATGATTTGCAAACACTAAAAAATAATTGCGGTGGAGTTGAGAGAGAGTGAAAACATGTAATCTTTATTGTGTAAGATAATGTGATAAAATATTTTACAGCCAAAAGCTCATTTTGCATCTGGAAAATTGTGTAAACTGATGGGGGAAAAATCTCATTAAAACTAAAGGTTATTTTTAATATTCTTCCAACAAAGCAACACATTAAAACTGCATTTTTCTCACTCAAATTTATTAAATTAGACAAATGTATGAATGTCTAACATTCTATTTAAATAAAGACATAAAATGACAGACTGTGTGATTAGGCAGGCTAATCTAAATTTATACCAGCATTTAGAGAATAACAAAGTTAAAAATATGCTAGTGTTATAAAGGTTTGTTTGTTTGTTATGTTCAGTTGCAGCAATGCAGGTGTTATTAAGCATTAGGTGTTACATTACTTAAAACTTTGCTAGGTTGAATACTGGCACAGCATTCCCTATAAGCACAACATAACACAACACATTTTTATAGGGCTGTGCAAGGAGGAGTGCAGAAAATCTTTTTTTTTTCTCCAAATGTGCTTACAATTACTTCTCTGTATTTTTATTGTCTTTTTACTAACCACAAAACTCACACTGGAGGCAAAGCTTAACTGCTGAGGCTTTCCTCATGTAAATATTAGGAAATTACATTTGTACAAACTGCGGGGCTTTGTAAATGGGGGCTGGATTGACTCCAACGCAAATTAATCAGGATAAAGTTGCTCTATGTTGAACATGACCATAGTTTATTTTCTTAAAGTATTAATTTGTCAACAGCTTTCCTGCCTCACTGTGAGTCATGTGGATGGCATTGAAGGAAGACACAGATGCAATCTTTTCTGCTATACCTTGTGATTTTAAGGGACCAATTCCAGTTAATCAAAACATAACCATGCTTAATTTTTTCAATATTTGTTTTCATACAAAAATCTAATATCAAATGACAGAAATGTTACTATGCATCTGTGTTTAAAAGTTGCTCTGCTTTTTTAAAAACAAGTATGAAAACAATTTAACTAGTTGTAAATAATTTGTGTTACTTAGCATTTTTAAGTAATTTACAAAATAAATGCATGCAATTGCTCTTCAGTTGGGTCAGTTTCTTCTTTTTCTTTCTTCTTTTCTTTTTTTTATAGCTATCCTCTATGCTTCTCTTAGTGCTTATGATGTCATCGAATTTTTAATTATTTCTTGGTTTTCCTAAAATTATTATTCATTATTATGTTTTTGGAAAGCAAAAGTGTGTAATGGGATCTATTTTTCAGACTTGCCAAAATAAATTAAAGAAAATGTTCAGTTCTTCCTTTGCCAAATGTTTCCGTGGTTTTCCATGGAAGCAAATCTTATTTGTAACTGTATATTAAACCTTAAGTAACTAATGCAGTCTGTCAGGGGCAAATGTTGTTGTACTACTAGGCACTGTTACTAGTTTTTGACACTAATATCTACAAATAATATATATTCATGAATAATTTGATGATAATGGAACTTTCTACTCCCAATGTATCTTTTAAAGAAATATCTAACTTTTTCCACTTATAGTGCCCACAGCATATACAACTATCTCTAACTTAAGATATTCATGGTGGGTGCACCATATCTATTTCAGTAGGTAACTTAATAAAGATATCGTTTAAGAAATGAACCAAAATTAGTTATAGATACTGCAGCTTAATTGAAATACCCACTGTTCTTTAGCATCTTATATACTAACATACATCCCCAAATAATATTGACACTCTTCTTATTTTACTAGTATACACTTACCTTGTTCATAGTTTTATTATTCAAGAATGCAGTTGTTGCCAAGTATTAATCAATATATTATGCTGCTCAGTTGGGCAAGCTGTACAAAAACATAGTGCCCCTAGGGTTAATACAGTCAAGAACTAGAAAAGTGTTTTAGACATGTACACAACATGTGGTTTACTATTATCATTAAATGAGGTGAACTGGGACTCTATACATATGGATTTTGAATTGCATAAATTTTGATTGATATCATTTGAAGAACTGAGACCCTGAAAGGCTAGATTTTGTGAAAGACGATACACAGGCCAGCTATTACCGCATACAATAATACCAGGAAAAATATCTGAAATGAGCAAGGCAGCTGGCTTTTAAATAGCTAAAACATAACATCAATACTTATACTGAATAATGGAAAAAAGAGGTAAAAGATGTTGACCTCTGCCTGACAATAACATGTTCCAAAAGTAGAACTGGTCCCAGGAGAAACCCCCCTGCTCAACAGTAGCAACTAAGAATTTTCTCTCTCCCCCTCTCTTCTTCGCTCTCTCTCTTCTTCGTCTTCTACTCTCTCTCTCTCTCTCTCTCTCTCTCTCTCTCTCTCTCTGAAAAAGGTAAATATTTTTTGAACATTAAGCCACTATGGACAACCAGCCAGAAAAAGAATTTTCACAAATTCAGGAAACACTTGAAAGGTAAAACCAACATCCTGAGACAGGAGACAAGGCCAGCTTTTGACACCAGGTTGGACCTATGAGGCCTAAAGAAACCTTCAGCCAGGAAGTGCCTGCCACAGGGGTCAGGACCTCAGGGACTTTGAATGAAGGCAAAAGAGAGCAGAACTTTCCATGCACCATCAAAACCAACAGGCCTTTTCATGGGAAATTTGCTAAAAATTGGCTGATCTGCATTAAACACGTATTATAGTGGAGAGTAAGAGCCTTTACTTAACTTATTGTAGATTACTGGCTCGTGTAGTTTTAAGTAGTGAATTATAACATATGCAGGAATATGAAAGGTCTCTAAGGCCTTAAATCCATTTTTCCTAACGTGATACACATTGAAAATTATCAATATATCACTCTCTGAGATTCATTCAATTTGCTCATATTTGTTAAAACTTTTTAGAGAGCACTAGATACTTAATGCTTCATTTATGATTTATGCACCATAAATGTATTAAAACATTAACCATATTTCTGCTATGGCATACTTCAATTCTCCCAGGGAAAAGTCAAAATGTTTCTCAGACTGCTACTTTAGTTTCCCAGAAGAGTGAGATTATTTGTGTTGTGTTACACCTTTAAGTGTTGATTAGGCTTTCATGTTACACTGACAGAAGTGTCATGCAGTGCTTCTCTTTAATGGGGTAATAAGCTATATCAACCACATGAAGGAAATGTTCCTTTTCAAGTCAAAAACAGCAAAAGTTCATATGTAAACATTGTAAAGGTTCCTTCCTCTTAGTGTAAATTGCAGGGCTAAATTCCTGCAGTGCCCTCCTCTAATCAAACACTGTTGACTGTATACTTGGGTGGCTCAGGCAAATTCATAACAGGAGTTTGAACCCTCTAATACATAAGATTGTCACTCCTCCAAAAAAACATTTTAGAGCCAGCTGGGTATGCCTCAATTGTTTCACAATCCAAAAGCTTTTCAGACTTTTAAATACATAAGTAGCTACTAATTGAAAAAGGAAGGTAAAAATTAGACTAATTTTCTGTTTTGTATTTGACAATGTAGGTAATTTTTGCGGGTATTTATCTTTTTACTGTTTTTTTTCCCTTTGGGGGAGGTTGGAGGAGTTAGTGGTTGAGAAGCTTCACATTTTTCAGCAATCATTATTGGGTAACAATTGGTGCAAACATTATGGAGGGGGAAAGGGACATAAATCAAGAAATAAAAAAAAATAGTTTCTGCACATTTTCAAAAAACACGTTGTGCTCTCTGAGGTCCTTTTCATTTTAACCAAATCAGGGGGAACTTGTCCTCACAGCGGCAAGGCAGATGGAACAATAAATCACAGGAACCATTGACTGCCTGCAGTGTACTCTCCACAGCTGTCACTTTTTTGTCTCTTTGGTTTTAGCTGACATGGTTTGAGGTCCACTGTGAACCAATCTGGACTTTTTTTTTTACAGTCATATCCATCAAAACGACCAGTAGCCATCAACCTACTGCAGCGATCGATTCGTTTGCTTATTCTCACGCATAAGCCAATACTCAGCGCACTAGGTGAGGCTTGGGAGAAGCACCTCATTTTAGCTTTTTTTTTTTTTTGCCTCCAGCTACAGCTGTGATTTTCTGAGCATTCGTAGCTAACGTTATTAAAGTTGCATCATGATAGATATAGAGCAAAGCAGATAATAGGCTGTACGTACAACAACAGAAAAATAATAACAACCATGGGTTTTGTTTTTATTCTCAAAGTTGCTTTTTAGGTATACCAAGATGCTTACTAAGCTAGGAATTTCCAACTCATTGCTTATTTTGCAAAGTAAACAAGCAAATGTTATGTGCATAACCTTAGCTGTCTCTCTAAAGGTCAGTATGTGGTTGCTAATTTCTTTTTCTGCCTTTTGGTGGCACTCTGATGCCAGTGATTACATGTGGTGTATTTTGGAAACAAGACGTCCTTTCTTAACAAAAGACTCAATCTACAAAGACTGCAAAATAAAAATTGATTAAATTTGAACTGTAGTATGAAAGTTTACTTTGGTGTATAAAATAGTCTGGTAAACACTAAATACCAGGTCATTTGTAATGTGGGTCAAGGGTTATATTATGCACAATTGTGATTCCATATAAATGTTGGTTTATGGGGATTTTATGTTTTCAGAATCAAACAATACATGCCTCACACACACACACACACACACACACACACACACACACATAAAGGCACATGTGTATATATAAATTTCTTGGATGTCAAAGCATATGATTTATCCTTTTTCTGAAGCATTTTTAAGTTCAAAAGTATTTTTTACGCTTCTTACAAGTATATTCTTTGGAGCACTGAGTTGTCACAAATTTTATTAGGATCTGATTGTCAGACCAAATTTTGGAAAACCTCTTAGTATAAATGAGAGCACAGGGTTGAATAGATATACAGTTTTTAAAAAATGTTAAGAAAAACCAAATCAAAACAAAACTCTCTGTTTTAAAAATGTCTAGTTAGGTCAAGTTAAATTTATTATATATAATTTTTTTTATAGCTGAACTCCATGATTTTGACTTGAGGTGACAGCTGAAAAGCACCAGAAACCTTTGGAATTTAAGAACTATATATTACTATAAAGGAAGAAAGTTAAGTTTCAGCAATAGAAGGTAGGTAATTGCACTCAGCAAATATATGCAATTTAAAAAACAAACCCCCAAAACATTTCCCCTTTCTTAAAAAAGAACTATTTCAAGTAAGCAGGAGTTTCCTTTTATATGTACAGAACAAAACAGGGATTTGTAGTAAAAACCCAGTTATAAAACATGGTGCCCTTCTTATTAATGAGGATCTTTTGCAGAATACTGAAACATTGCCATATTGTAGAATAGTTACTTTAGGATCTCACAGTGTGTTTAACTGAAAGCAGCTAACTTATTCTGATCAGCCTTTCTTTACTTCTTTACAGATCTTTGAAGGTAAGTGTCCTGATAAAATCTCATTATTAGATAAAAGCAGCAAATGGCAAACTATAGGCAAAGCCAGCATAGCTTCATGATGATTTCGGAGGACTGTGAGCAATAAACCTTTTATCTAATCTTGAAAAATCCATGAAAGTATCGGTCCAGCCCTAAAACAAGAGAGAGCAAACTTGTGGGAAAAAAGGAATCACAAAAAAGCCATCTGTCTGAATGTGACCCAAGAAATCTAAGTCCACCCATGTAGTTCTTGCATGTTTTTCAGTACTGCTAATGGATTACATACTGTTTAAAATATGAATTGCAGAATAAATCATATGAGAATGACAATTATGAGCCAGATTCTGCTCTCAGCTGCAGTGGAATTACAGACCTTATTCTGCTCTCAGCTGCTGCAATGTGTGAATTTAATAATTACTCTAGATTGACATTGGTGTAATTGAGAGCAGAGTTGAGCTCTGTGAATTCAAGAAAAGCACTGTAAGAAGAATATAGCCTATAGTTGGTTAGGTCATGCCAGAGTATGGAATGGATTTTCACAAGCCCTTTATGTACCCCTATTAATTCTGTAACAGACACTCCACTATATAACATACATGCCTTAAAATCTACCTTTAAAATAGTCTTGCACTGGGATATGCTAAATATCATGAGCTCTCTTTAGGGGAGACATGAAAAGTTACAAACTGTGAGCCCTATTCTAGATTTGTGTTCAGGAAAAACTCCCTTTGAAGTCAATGGAAGTTTTGGCTGAATAAGGATAGCAGGATACACAGGTCCTTGTGTTATAACAATTATATTGAAATATGGAATTTCACTACAGTTACTGTGCCAGTAAAAAATACATAATTGGATAACATCATCCCCATGTGTAAGGTCACTAATTCTATAGTTTTCTTTTTTTCAAGTGAATTCTAGTATTGAGGAAGTCAGAGGCTATACTAAAAGGAAGTTACTAGTATGCCTATTGGTGACTTTTCTACTGTTCGTACAAAATTTTTAATTATACATTAACAATTGAAAATGGTTGTATGTATTTTCTAATTTACCTTCCTTGAAAATCTAATTGTATTGGATACTTATGAAAGCTCAGAGGAAAAGACCTAAGAGGACATAGAACTTTATCCTCTGATGCAATATTTACATACAGAACAATGAGTGCTCAGTTTCTTGTTCTTAAAAATAGCAGCAAATATTTGTGGTTTCTTATAATTCAAAACCCCAGTTCTGCAAGGCTTTATGCATATATTTAATTTTGAGCACTTCAGTTGTCCCACTGAGTTCAGGGGTAATGCTGATGTGCTAAGTACTAAGCATGTGCATAAATCTTTGCAGAGCGAGCTTAAGGCTCTATTTAGAGGGCGGGGGTTTGTTTGGGTTTTTTTAAGAGAAAATATGGTGGGTGTGTCCTAACAAAAATGCCACATATCACTCTAGCTGTATTCCCAGCTGACTGAAATCTGTTTGATGAGTAATTAGGAGACCTTCTCTTTGGTTCATTTGACATACTTTACAAAACATGTAAATCTGTTAAAAATCACATGTGTTTTTAAATGCCATCTTTCTTAAGTGATGTGTAGTATTTGCTAAATGCTAGGCTCTTAGAACCTATTTTTATTAAGTCTGAAAACACTGTAATGATTAAAGAGGAATTCTTTCTGTTTAGGTAATGTTTATTTGTTTATCTATTTGGTCTGACCAGGAACATTATCTATATTTTTAAAAAATCACAAAGCAGTACAAATAGTACATTAATACTGATTGTTATATTAATTATTGGGTGCAAGGCAACCCAAATGTATCCTGTTTCAAGTGCCAGTTGAACACTTCAGTGAATAGAAAAAGGGAAGATAACGTTCCTAAAGAAAGGAGAATCAAAGCTAATGCGGAATGAAGCCTTAAAATATTCAAACATGTATTTGAGCTTCATCTTTTTTACACTTACAAGACCTTATGCTTGTTTATACAATGTAAGCTACTGATTCAATGTTATTAACAATAATACACTTGCATTGTTAAAAATGTTTTATTGTACTTAGTTTGATAATTTTTTTTTCGTGAATGGATTTTTCTACTTCAGTTCTTCCATTGGGAAAACAAAAAGTAGCTGTTTTTATTCTGTGTATTTTTTCATGCTATTTAGGCATATCCCTCACAGTTTATTAATGCTCAACCTTACTACATAAAAGTCAGGCGCTAGGAGTAATAGTAATATTGACATTTACAAATAGCTGTTATCGCTTATCATAATATGAGTGCCCCAAATGAGGTAGTGGGATTATAAAGACTTGTTAAGAGAGACATAAATAATACCTTTTATATGTTAAGATATGTCTGGTATATTTAAAAACAACATCCCTTTTGTAATCACTGATTAGCTACACCTATTGTTTGATGTTGGACATATTCGAGCTTTTTTTAACTTACTGTACTAACTCGTGTAAGAGTATCATTTGCATGTGTGAAGCACTTCATTCACTTTGAAACTGCTTCTTACTCATACTTTTTATTATTGAAAAAATACTGCACCAAACATGAATGGATTGCAAATTATATAAAGGACATATTTAGCTTGTATCAAATACGACCATTTTCAGAAAGGCCCAAGTATTTTGCTATACTACCTCTTTTTAAAGAATTCAGATGTCTGTAATTGCTGTTACTTTCCAGTACAGCATAAGGTATCAATATCAACTATATTTGAATATCATAAGTAGTGAATTGCTCTAAGCAAAACAAAAACATGTCAGTTGCCCAGGTGACATTTTGTAGCAAACAAGGAAATCACAACTCCAAGAAGTGTTGTATTTTATGCCAACAACAATATGACAGTTTTCTCTGCAAAGAAAACATGACACTTTTCCAAATATCAGAGGATGCCTCCGCTGCTCAAGGGATTCCTGTACTGTCACTGAAATGGAAGGTCACAGGCTGGTTTCATGATTTCTATAGTTTCAAAATGTTGTGGTAGAGTGTTTGCACGCTAAATGCTGTAGGCTAAGGGAAATCTTTCCCTTCATCTCTGAAAGAAGTGACAGGAAGAAAAAGGTCCTACTTTGACAGCAGTAACCTCTAGGTCTAGAGGTTCTGCCCCAAGCAACTCTGAAGTAAAATTACCTATGTTAATATGTTGTCGTTGCTGTCATGTATAGAAAACACACACACACACACGTGTATTGTTAGGTTTATCCCCTAGAAAAGGAGCTATATATAAACATTGGGCTGTGTCTAGTGCCAGTGCTAGAGAACATTTGAGTTCAGCTTATTCTCAGTTGCTTTAACTAGGGTTAGTCTGAGACAGTGCAAACAGACTCATAAGAGATAGCACTGCTTCTCTGAGGAGTCTGAAGAAGTCATGGTCACTCTGTCCATGTATTTTTGGCAAACGTATTTGCAAAGGAGAGGGGGAAGTTGTATGTATATAAAATATGTATTCTTTCCCTCCCGCCACACACTCTTACATACATATATTTTATAATGAAAAATTCGAGGCTGGATGTGTGCATATTTATAAGCTGATGAAAATAATAAAGCAATCATTTGTAGAAATGATACTGAATGCTGTGTGTGCTTCATAGTTTAGGTCCTAAATTATTGTCAAGAAAATTTATTTGTAAAGAGCTGTTATATATATATATATATGTATGTCAGCTTACATTGTAAGAAAAAATTTTTTTAGTTATTTATTCCACGATTTCTTGCGGAACTCCTGAGAATGGTCTGCGGAACCCCAGGGTTCCGTGGAACCCTGGTTGGGAAACACTGGTTTAGGACATAGCTGAACTATGACAAGTGTGCATGTCCTGTTTTTTCCTGGTCTTCATTTTGCTAAAGAAACAAATGTGTTTAAATGCAATTTCTTTTGAGGAGTAGGTTTCCATTTTAACTCTGAGAGGCAGAATGGGTAGAATGCTGCTGCTATGCTGGCACATAATTCCTGAAGTTTAAATAAATAGACTCCTCTTCCAGAAGAATATTAACTTTGATATGGAGTGAATCAAAACACATTTGTTTCCAATGTGCCTCCTTCCTCTATTCTCCCCCCACACCGAAAAAAATACCCCAGCCCCCAAAACAAAGCAAGCAACTTAGTCTATAGATTATATATTTCCTGCTGCCCATTTTATAAGCAATAAGAATTTAATAACTGAGGGCAACTCTATAGTAATATTTATATGGGTCAAGTGGCTTAAAAGTATGCAATAAATGTAAAGTTATGAACCACATTGCCCCTTTTTAAATAATGTAGCTAGCACTAAGATATTATGTTTCATATTCTGGAAAAAGGTGTTTCAGCATAGGCTGTAGGAGTACAACAGACATGAAAAGTTATACTGATCCCATAATAAAGTCACTGCCTGCTTAATATGGTGTGTTATGTAGAGCTCCGGATTTTAATAGCGGACCACAGCAAGAATGTCCCAGATGATATCAACAAAACCTTAGCTTTCTCATTAGCGATCAGGAAATTCTCCTGGTGTCTGCTGGTTTCAAATAAGGGCAAGTGCGTCTATTCCTAGTGTGAAGCCCAATAGGATAATAGAAATAATGTAGTCTAATCAGTGGTGAACACATGAAATCCCACATTCATAACAGGCTGGTGACTACCATTCAGCAACTTTGAACAGTTTCCACAATCCTAAAAATACAGGTATGGTGCAATGTAAAGGAAGAGAACAAAAATATGAAAATTTCTGCTTTGTTCAGCTACTCCTAAATTCTTTACATGAGCCCTATGGGCGAAAACAGGTTCTTTCCTATAGTTGAGAGATTTTGTGAAGATACTACCGAAGGAAGCTTCATCTAAGGCTATTGCATGATATATCTGAGGAATGTGTGTGTGTGTGTGTGTGCGCACACGAGTGCACACATGCATGCTTCTGTTTTGGCAGGCTGGTGGGATTCAAAGTACTCAAATTATCTTTTATATTCCAGACCAAACTATCTTTTATTTACCAGACCAAATATTTGTCATCAATACGCTAATAAGCATCCTTTTGGAACAATGTCTCCATACCTGAGCTGTTACCTGTGTTTTGTTTTGTGTATGTTAGATTGTAATGGCTTTTTTGTGTTGTTGTAAAGTGCAATGCATATTTACAGCACTATATGAACAAACACAAGAACAACCATTGTTGTTAGAAATTATAATAAAAGTGTGAAGGACACAGATCTTATTCTGACTCTTTATTACCACATTTTTTTCAGCTATTAGGTTTGCATGATGTACAGCTGTGGAATATTGAAAATACACTTGGGTGAAATGCAGGATGCTGTTAGGTTCTGTGCTAGTTTTGTATTTCAGATTTTTCCCCATTCTTTATCTGACTTTTCCATGTTAAGAATATCAGCAACGCATATTTTTAAATAATTTTTTCATCTTTCAAACATGTTGGATACATCTGAAGAATCCAAATACTACAGATATTCATAAGTAAGAAAATGCAAGTACAACTTGCTATACTGTAAATAAAGAAATACTTTAAGAGATGCTTGACTATATTTTAAAGAACAGATCAGCCTAAAGTTATTAATCAATTATATCTGCATTTGCAATACTTTGGAAAAAAACAGTGTTTAATGGTTTCTGAGGTAATTTCTTACTACACTGAGCTATGTTACATAATAGCAATGATTATTAGATTGACCTAGGACCCTCAAAAGGATCTCTCTTATACTGTATTTTGCATTACTTTAATTTCGGTATAGAGCTTCAATATAGGCATAATAGATTACATTTAAAAAAGTCAGGATCCTAAATTTGTATTTGCACATCTTAGTGAGCAGGGTACACCACATATTTGAAAATTATGTTTGTTATTTAGGTGTCTTATTATGTTTTTAAGAGCCTAATTTTAGACTTTTATGTTTAAAATCATGACCTAAATGTTTTATAAGCTTTTGAAGAGTAGACAGTGAATAATAATAAATAGTCCTATGGAAACGCTGACAAAAGCCTAAGCTTCTCCCACAATACATTCCAAAATCATTAGCATAACCACAGGTGTATGCTGTGAGTTCTTATTCCTGTTGCCAGGCCTTGCCTAGGCAGGAGTTGACATTGATGTAGCTGCACTAGTGCAAATCCCTACTGCATAGGCACAACTTATCTCAGTGTGAAAGTAAGGTAAGTCACTTTTTACATTGGTGCAATATATACTCATTAGGGGTTTATATACAACTATATTGGTGTAATAAATCTTATTGCAGACAAGCCCTCTACTGTCATGAATAAGATGAGCAAGTGCTAATAGGATCCGTTATATACTGGAATATGTTTTTATTTGCAGATCTAGAGTCCTGTAAACACTTTTAGGTCAGCAAGATATCCTTTCTGATTGGTCACATTTCTGGAATGAAATATAGCAGGTATTGCCTTGCCAGCACATAGGAGCATTCATATTTTCAAGTAGGGAGGTGTCCAGCTGTATGTTGCATGTAAGAGATAATACCTCCAACAGAACGGCATTATCTGATACTAAGCTGAGGTATTCGGGCTATTTTGATTCAGAAATAAGACTGAGACACATAAATGGAATACGCCAAACTGCAATACTCCAACTTGACTTTGGCCATCTCCAAGCCAAATGTTGACCTAAACCAGTTTTGCTTAGCTTGTGAGATCTTGACAGTGTCATAGTCCATGGTGGGTTGGAAGGAAATTGCTTTCCTGTGTCCATGTTATGGAAAGCATCATACATACTGCTCTTTATGATGTTCATATGTTGTAATATTACTTGAGAAAAGCTGTATTGGCTTTTATTGTGTGTCTATTATTAATAACAATTGAAAAGAAAAGCCATATAAAGGCAAACTAGTGATGAAAATGTAGATTAACAATAATGGTTTATGCAAGCTTTTAAAAAATGTCCTAGAAACATGCCTGCAAATGGATAATAGGGTGGTTCACTGAGGCTCAGACTGTATCAGTGCATATTTTTGGCTAATTTTTGACTGTGTGTGCAAATCCAAACAGAAGCATCTACTAGGGTACAAGAATTTAAAATCTGTGGGTAATCGTGGAACAGAAAAGCTTTTTGGATGAAACCCCTCAAGAGTAAAACCATCTGGGAAACTTGCTTTAACTGGGGAGCAGAGGTTCACCCTGCAATCTCAAGTGTTCTAATTGGGTTTGTTCAGCTAACGTCAGTCCAATAGCACGACCCTAGCCCCCACCAATGATGCTTGTATACTTTTGTAGCATCTTTAATCCACATGTTCCTAGGTTTTATCATCTTCAAGGGGTGACCTATGAGGAGAGGCTGAGGGATTTGGGTTTGTTTAGTTTGCAGAAGAGAAGAGTGAGGGGGCGATTTGATAGCAGCCTTCACCTTCCTGAAGGGAGGTTTCAAAGAGGATGGAGAAAGGCTGTTTACAGTAGTGATGGATGGCAGAACAAGGAGCAATGGTCTCAAGTTACAGTGGGGGAGGTCTAGGTTGGATATCAGGAAAAACTATTTTACTAGGAGGGTGGTGAAGTACTGAAATGGGTTGCCTAGGGAGGTGGTGGAATCTCCATCCCTAGAGGTTTTTAAGTCTTGGCTGGACAAAGCCCTGGCTAAGTTGATTTAGTTGAGATTGGTCCTGCTTTGGGCAGGGGGCTGGACTTGATGAGCTCCTGAGATCTCTTCCAGCCCTATGATTCTATGATTTTAGGATCTTTATGTTCTGGGCCCGAACAATGAGATGTGTGTTCAGAGGTTGTGGTACAAAGCATCAGCAAGTCCCTCTTCTAAGTAGACTGGTGCTGGCTGAGGATATGCCAAACCAGTGAGAATTAGTTTATTCTGCACATTCAGGCTCCTATGGATCTCTGGCCACAAGATAAAGCTACCCCTCAGATGGTGGGAGAGATGATAACACTGCTGCTCTTCCACAGTTGGGTGGTTACCTTCCTGTTTTTTGTTGTAGCTGTTGCCTAATGAAGATATTTTTCTGGCCTGCTGCTCAGAAAGAGGGTGTGCTGTAATACCCAAGGCAGGGAGCAAGCTGAGAATTTTGACAAAGGAAGGAGGAGCTGGAGAAGTTTGAGCAACTATGCTGGATCACAGAAACTGGAGCTGGGCTCTTCAGTCCAGTTTAATTCAGAGGAGAAAAATGAGAGCTGGAGACACAAGAAGAAGGCCAATACCACCGGGCTTTATTTTTAAGTATTACTACTGTTCAAGGGGTATGTAATACAAGGGTCAGTTCCCAGAAGTGATGTAACCCCTCTAATGAGTATATATTACTCAGTACTAAATGAAGATAGATGAAAGAAGTAATAAAATAGTAGGGGAAGGGAAAATGTGCAGTCATGGCACACAGACATTCCCTTAATATGTAGGCATCCAATGGCAGTTTCAGAAAATATTGCCATGTTTATAATTTTGAGGAGATTTAAATAAGGACCCGTTGATGATTCATATTTGCATATTTCTAAGCCACTACGTTGTTTAAGGACAAAGCTAACAAAATAATACATATTACCCATGATTTCAAGATATCAAAGTTGTCTCCTTCAAACCTGGAATACTGTTAAAATGACATTTCTAACAACTGAGAAGTATAATTGAGCATTGTAGCTTCCACTGTATCCCACTCACAAAGAATGGAGCCTTTGACCTTTTTAAGCCTTGTGTGTCTGTCTTTTTTTGCTAGTCTAAGAAGGTATAAGTAAAACAAACAGAGACATCAGTGTGTTACTATCTCACAAGACACTTCCCGACTAATTTAGAGCAAAACTAATGCGATGCTTCGAATTTACTTGATTTCACAAAATTACATTTTTCTCTCAACACAGCTGCAAAAGCAAGAAACAGCAATACATAAAGAACTGATTAAAAAAGTGGGGCATTTTGCAGTCATATGGGACCAGTTCAGTGAGTGTATGGACGGACACCTTGTCTTGAATTAAGGTTGCAAAATTCCAGAAAATTTGAAAGAATGCAAGGAAACAACACATTGTGATCTAATTAAAGACTGGTGAATGGACGAGGCCACCAAATGCCATAAAAATCAAGATAAAAACAAGGATTGGCTGGTGCAGAGTAATGGAAGGGGACAGTCACTTCTTTCTTTGGTGACTCTACTGTATGTGGCAGTAAAATATTTTTACAAAGGAAATGAAGATTTTTATGAATACTTAGTAGCAGGCTACAGTGGGGAAATTGTCACAGGCATTTACACAAGGTAAAAGTAGAGCATATGATAGAATATGATCTTTATGTCACAGTAACTTTGGACTGCAACTGTACACTGAAAGCCTTTGAAGCCTATAAACTATGAAATTTTAATCATTAACAACCTCTTGGGGATCTAGTGATAATACCTATAGGACAACTTACAGCTTTTCTGTCAGAAGTAAGAGAGACCATAATAGCATTTTAGAAGCACTGTTGATCTCTCATTTTGAGCAGTTGAATGGTCAAAGCTAAGCTCTGCTAGTGAACTCTTGTGTTTATTAAGCACACCAATACTCACAATTAGCCCAACCGATGTTGTGAAAGAAGCAACATTATCTGATTGGTAATTTAACCATTTAAGGATGTTTCTTAACATTGCTTCCTGGCTCCTTTGAAGAAATATGTTTTTTAAAAAATAATTAGCAACATTAAAATAGGGTTGTTTGTGCAGATGGAAAGAAAAAGAACTAGTTTGTGGAAAGTGAAAAATATGTAAATAAAAATGAATCGTAACCTCATTATGTGGGCTCTTTTGAATAAATGTTTAGCCTTTAAGTGCCAGCTGTCATTCTATGCATGGCCTGCCTTCTTACAACTAACCTTTCAGTCACCTCAGCTTGTCTCCCTAACTTGTCCTATTATGCAGTACCAAGCTGAGTCATTGTTTCAAGCAGGAGGTGACATGTTAATAGCTTAATAATAGTATAATCTCACAAATAATAATATGCTGTCACACTGTCTGAAGCACAATGTTTACAGGAGAAGTGGTAATGTATGATGACAGTAATTTGAATAAAAATGAATTTACTGCTCTTGTCTCATTTGCAGTAAATTTTCGCATCTTTCATGCACAACTGGTGCTCCATGACCTCTTTCATTATTGTGTTCTCAGTGGCTGCTGCTTTCTTTAAAGTGAAAGGCAGGCAAATGAAACAGAAACCTGCAGCTTAATAACTGATTTCCAGAAAAGAGTTCACACCGTAGCTTCTGAAAATCTCACTTCATTTGTTTACTAAGATGATACCATGTCAGGAAGGCTGTTTAATTAATACAATCTGGAGGTGCCGATTGAAAAGCAGGCATGAGCTGATATGATTATGTATTGACAATTTACAAAATTATTGTCATTAAAATGTGTCAGAGGGAAAAATTGTTTGGAATACAGAGAGGATCATTTGATTTGAAATTAAAGTTTGTACAGCTAAAGATTTTTTTTTAAATGTTCTTGATGTTCAACATGGAGAAAAGAAATCTCATGCTTTCTGTTTGATATTAGTGAAGTGTCAAAAGCTAGTCACTTTGTTGACTTTAGTTAATTATAAATGCATGTTGGCATGATAATGGACAAGTTAAACTTAAAAATGCTGTCTGAGTATATAAGGTATTTGCTTTTGGTTCCCATTGTAAGAGGATTTAACTGATTCTGATCCAGTAAGCTAATTAGACACCGGAATACTGGCATTGTTTACTTATAAATGTAGTAGGTGTACTGTTATTCTGGAATATATATATCAATCCCATTCTAGCTTAATCTATACTTTCAAAAATCTAAATGAATACATTTCAGTGACAATGAATTTTTCCTTAAAAAAGTCTCATTAAACCATGTAGAGTATTTGATAAGAAAGAGGAACGTTTACAACACGTGACAGATATGCCTGCACTAAATTTAATTAGATGAAATGAGGGCAACTAATTGTAACTGGCTAAGGTTCCAAAAAAAAAAAAAACAGTGAAAGGAATGACTTTACAGAAAGTACTGTATTTCATAAGATGGTAAACGGAGAACAAGAAGTGATGTTCCTGAATGACCTAACTCGTGGGTTAAAATAATGAAGACTGCAAAATATTAATATGTACATGACATTTTTCACAGACTTTTACTGGGAATTCTTTTCTTTTCTTTTCTTTTCTTTTCTTTTCTTTTCTTTTCTTTTCTTTTCTTTTCTTTTCTTTTCGCAAAGTAAGTGATGTTAATTGGACATTGGTTTCCTAATTAATTTTTCAGAAGTAGCTTACCACTTGAATGTGATTTTGTTTCTTAAGTGGCAATGAAGTTTTTAATTTTGCAATGAAGTCTTGGTGCAGAGACTATGGAGGAGCTAGCAATCTGCATGGTAAAACAACACTTAGGCTGTGTCTACATTGGCAAGATTTTGCGCCAAAGCAACTGCTTTTGCGCAAAAACTTGCCGCCTGTCTACACTGGCCGCGAGTTCTTGCGCAAGAACACTGACGTTCTAATGTATGAAATCAGTGCTTCTTGTGCAAGAACTATGATGTTCTGGCTCAGGGATAAGCCCTCTTGTGCAACTGTTCTTGCACAAGAGGCCAGTGTAGACAGGCAACAATAAATTTCTTGCGCAAGAAAGCCCAATGGCTAAAACGGACATCGGAGCTTTCTTGAGCAAGAGAGCATCTACACTGGCATGGATGCTTTTGCGCAAAAGCACATTTCTTGCGCAAAGGCACATGTCAGTGTAGACGCTCTCTTGCGCAAATACTTTAACGCAAAAACTCTTGCGTACTTAAAAGTATTTGCACAAAATCTTGCCAATGTAGACGTAGCCTTAAAGTAGTTATTTGTGATACAAAAGTATAGGCCAAGTTTTCAGCACCATTTAAATCATTAAAAGCCTGATCCTGCCAAGCAGTGGGAGGGCCTTAGGCCTGGGCTTTTGTGCAAAAATGTTCTCAGAGTTTTTAAAAATAAGAAAGTAAATTTCTTCACCCTCAAAGTTGAGTCAAATGAGGATGTTAAAAGAAGTTATACTTTTAGCATATTAAAGCTCTGATTTTGGTAAGATTTATACACATACTTTAATGCATGCAATGTGGATAGTCCCAGGTAATAGTTCTGCTATTCTTGTTTGTGAGGATAAATCTTACATAGGCGAATAAGGACTGCAATATTGGGCCTTTGCACCATTCATGCAGGTAGCTCATATTTCGAAGTTTTCACCAGTGGGACCCTAACTGACTTGAATAGCCACTGTAGGAAAATATAAAGTGTGTGTTAGAGAGATTAAGGGAGGAAACAGCCAAATAGCTATAGTTCACAGATGAAAAACATTTTTTTTCATTTAACATTTTTAAAACTGCATTTGTTTTAAAATGGGTCAAAATTCTGCCTATATAGATTGTCCCAGCACCTCTTAAAATTAATAGCAAGTATATACCGATACTGAATGAAGAACTGGGATCATTACAATTTTTAAAAAATATATACAGTGAAATATGTTTATATATTTCTAATTAAATGAGAATTAATATTTTATTTCTAGTTTTAAACTGGGTGTCACATTTTCGTTATGAAAGTCAATGCTAAGGGTTACAGGCACAGAAGGCACAATACAGTTCAATAAGTAGAGGCCATGTTATCTCTTGGGAGCCTCTTCAAATAGAGTTCTCATTTCCATGGGGGAAAGAGGGAGGGGATCAATACCCTTCATGACATTGTTTACCTCTCCTAGCCCCCATAGAGAGGGCTCATGGGAGAGTTCACAGCCTGGGTCAGGGCCAGGCGCTTCCCTTTAAGAAGCTCCTGAAGTGGTGGTTCTCAGAGGAAGGTGCAGATGCAGGCCCGTATTCAGGAATTTGTGGGGGTGTGTGTGCTTTTTTTGTAAATGTGGATTGCAAGGGTGTGAATGCACTCCCATGATCCCCCAAGTAAGTGGAGAAATCAGCCCCAACCTTCCCCTGGCCGGCCAGTGCATGGGGGAGGGAGGATTGGACAGTGTGCTGCTCCTGCTTTCCCCTGGCTGGCCACAGCATGCTTACTTGGGAGATCATGGGGGGTTCTTTTGCACCCTTCACTTGCGTACAGGCCTGAGATGTTCTGGCACGGAAGCAGGAAGAGCTGCTGGGGGCCTTGAAATATCACAGAAATTCAGGTCACCTCTGCAGATGATCCATTGCCAATGACTGGATCTACCTCAGATTTGGGGATTGGATTTGGTATTCCATAGGAGTGAGGGAGGGCAAACCATGCCCCCTCTAGCAGAACAATGTGGTGAGAACTCTTTGAAGGAAACATTATGGAGTTTTATCACCCTTGATTTACTCCTGAAGGACATTATGAGGAAGAGGGACTTTTTGGCCTTATGCTAGTAATTACCATTGAGGCTGAAATTCTAATAAAGCAGTTAAAGTATGTTATACAGAAAACATTTTACCAGAGGTACAACACTGCTATGAGACTCCAGAAAACATATGTGGTTCCCATATTCTTTATTGGCCTCTGCTTCTATGCACAAATAGCAGAAAATCTAACAAAATTGTTAATAATCAGAGGAAATGATTAGGTCTTAGGGTCCAATCCTGTTCTTATTGAAATTAAGAGCAAAACTTCTATCACGTTTGCTAAGAATTTCAGGAACATAGGGTCCAGTCCTGCAAAGTACTGAAGCATGTGTTCAACTTTAAACATACGAGTAACTCAGTGGAGTTACTCAGTGGGAATACTCACATGCATAATGTTAAGCATATGCTTAAGTGCTGTGTGAGATCAGGGCCAGAGTGCTTAGCACCTTTCAGGGATGAGTCAATATGTAAGGTGCACCCTTGTGATTTGCTTATATGAGTGTTCCCATTGACATCCAAGGGGCTACTCTCTCTAAGCAAGTATACTGTGATCTAGCCTATTCGTTACAATAACTTATAGGCAATCAGTTCTCTTAGAAGAACAAAAACATTTTTTCATTAAAAACAAGTTGATATTCTCTTTTTATGTGTGCTTAACTCTCTTCCTGTTGCATCTAGTCTCATCTTCTGCTGTGAAGATAGCACCAAGTGTGGGTTAAGGTCTGTCGACTCCAGCTACGAATTTTATGTAGCTGGAGTTGCATACCTTAATCCGACCTTCCAGGTCCACTGAGTTATTCGTATGTTTAAAGTTGAACACATGCTTCAGGACTTTGCAGGACTGGGCCTTATGTTCTAGTGAGCATAGTTTCCAATTCTAAAGTTGAGGTTCATTAATTATGCTGATGTGAGCATCTTCACTTATGTGCTACAGCAGTGCAGATGCACCAATGTAGCATGGTAATGTAGACCAGTCTTAAGTCCAGGAAGGAAATGGGGTTTTTCCCTTCCTTTAAAAAAACATATTGTCCTTTTGTTCAAACGAGGAGTGTATAATCTCACTTTGAAATGCCA
Organism: Pelochelys cantorii; assembly: GCA_032595735.1. Lineage (NCBI taxonomy): Eukaryota > Metazoa > Chordata > Testudines > Trionychidae > Pelochelys > Pelochelys cantorii. The sequence goes on along the minus strand of CM064333.1, from coordinate 49,910,408 downwards.
AACTGTAATTTTTAAAAACGATCATTTTTGAGAAGATTTTCTTTGTGGTATCATTAAACTAAATAATTAAGAGTTTTCCTCTCTCTCTCTCTCTCTCTCTCTCTCTCTCTCTCTCTCTCTCTCTGGTCTACGCTATAACCTTTTTCCAACTGCTTTTCCGGAAGAGGCTTTTCCGCCATTTGGCCCCGTCTAGACAGAGCCAAATGGCTGAAAAGCCTCCTCTTTTGGAGGAGCCAATATTCCTCATAGAACAAGGTATACAGGGCTCCCGGAAAGAGCATGTATACTTCCAGTATCCCGGAAACGCTCCACAGTCTAGACGTACCTTTTATACACCCTCACACAAATCTCATTCTGGGTTTTGGCTAGTGGAATTTCTTTCATGAATATTAAAGGTCTTTTTTTCTCTAAGTCACTGTTATTCAAGAAGACATCTAGTCCTCTGTGTTGATGAAACTAAAAGGCATGTTTTGCTGCTGAATGCTACTTTTGAACTATTTAAATGCAGAAGAGTCTGATAAAGCTGTCAATTAGATGTTTATTGCTAGGTTTAAAATCTGTGCTTAAAATAGCCAAAGTAGCCCTAAAAATGTATGAGAATGAGAGTTATTTTCCATTTCAAAGGTTTTAAAGTAAAAATACTTTATCTGGTTTTTAAACAGGTTTATTGAAAATAAAGTATAGCAGTCTTGGACCCAACTCTACTTATATGAATGGCAATGAGAATTTTGCCACTGACTTCAATGGGGAGCAGGATCAGGCCCTTTGGGGTTTTAGTGCTCAGTTACAAGTTAGTGCTCACTCTAATCACCTAGTTCTCTAAAGGAAATAGATACTAAACAGGAACCATCTGGTAATATGTTCTGTACCCCTTAATTACAATGTTTTGAGTGGCACCTAAATAAATTTCATTTACAAGCACATGACTGCTAGTCAAAAGCTCTGTTGATAATTTTATTATTGTAGTATACTTTCCTGCTTAATGACTGAGGTCCAGTAAAGTTAGGAATATTTAGATTTATAGGGAAAAAAGTGATTTTTTTTAAAGACACAAACCAGTTTTGTTTTCATGCAATATATTTTAAAAGATGATTTTACAATATACTGTTATTATTATAGTCAGGTATACTTTTAAAAGACGGTTTGCTTCCTGTTATCTTCATCAGATACAATATTATAGAGGATAGTGCTTTCTTGATAAACAGAATGAGTTCTTTTAGGTCTGCAGAAAGATGTTATTATAAGTGTCTATGTTAGCTATTGTACAATCTATATGTTCCTGTACAGATGTACTATAGTATTTAGACAATTTTCTCTTTGTTAGCTGCAGGAGCAGATCAATATTACAAAGAAGATAGGCAAAGATAGGTATTAGTCTGCTGGGTTTCATCTCTGAATCTCTAGGTCTAAATCCAGTTCTTAGTTACAAGGTGAGATGACACTGAGCCACAAAGTTTGATTCTTGATTTTTATAGGAATGTCTCCCAAACAAGGATGAGAGTTTGGGATCCAGGATTTTGGTTGCAGTCTATCTGTAGTCACAAGTAAAAATGACTTTGGTTGTCTCATACTAATCTCTGGTGCAAAGTAGTGTCTGTATTACACAATCTACACATACTTTGGCATAATTCAGCTGGATTGGCATTCTCCTCTTCAGAAAAGCCCAGGACTGAAATAGCTGAGGTATTGCACAGTCAGGCTTGAGGAGTATATTCAGTGATATGCTAGTCCACTGACACCCAGTGCCTACTCACATGAAGCCTAGCATTGGTCATGGCTATTACTCCATTGCTTTTATGAGCACGAAACTCTCCCATAAAATGAAATCAAATATTTTAAGCTAGGAGACTCAAACAGAGTTATATGTTGAATATAAAGTGTTTTTCTTATATTCAAGGAAGTATATGAGGTTTTCTTCACTGAATTTCAGCACACCAGGTAGAATGGCTTGGCAGGTGCCACAGTCCTAGAGCAGAAGTTCTCAAACTATGGGCTGGGGCCCAAAGTGGGTCATGACCTAATTTTAGTGGGATTGCCAGTGCTGCCATTAGACTTGCTGGGGCTTAGGACTGAAGCCAACGCATGAAGCTGGGGCTGAGGCCAAACAGGCCCAAACCCAAGGGCTTTGGTTTTGGCCCGCCTGCCCTCCAATTGTGGTGGATTCCGGCAGGCTAAGGCTTCAGTCCCTGCTCCTTGGGCCCTGTAGTAATTTTTGTTGTCAGATGGGGACTGTAGTGCAATGAAGTTTGAACACCCCTGTTCTGTAGAACTTGGTCTAAAAGGATGTAGACTTCTAGCCTCTTGGCAGCTTTTTCAAGTGCAGTCTAAGAGAATTCAGGACATAACATATAAATATGGAAATTAGATAACCTCTTTAACACACTGTGCAGCAAGTGGGCATAATAACCATCAAACATCATCTCCTTTGTTTCACAGACCTGCAAATAATTTTGAAGTATTATATACACTAAGTTGACTGTCACTTACTACGTACTGATACAGTGCCTAATTCTACCGGGCTTCAATCCTGGTTGGGCTTGTGAATGCTATTATAATACAAAAATACTAATTCTTGGTAAATTCTGCCAATAAAGCAAAATTGTTTCCTAATGTGCTTCCAAAAGGGAAAAATAAGAGGAGACTAAAATAGTGTATTTGCCAACTTTAAAAAAAAAGGAAAAAACAAAGAAAAGAAAAAAGAATATAGGAGAAATATGCAACCTAAATTCTTTGTGGATATTTATTTGGGATAAACTTCACACCTTTCTTAGGGCTGCATGAAAAACAAAATATGCTTACTCATAAATTCATGATACATTAAAAAAATAAAATAAGATATAGTATCATCTACATTATTCTATATTGATTGTTTTTCAGTAGCAACTGAGTTCTCATCAGAAAACAACTTCTTTAGGTCTGTGCCAACAACTGAGCAACAAAAACCGTAATTCACTATTTTAGCAATGCAGGGTTGAAAATACATTTAAATTCACAGAGGCTCTGACAAAATTGGAAGAGACAGGATATATAACACTATGATCACCCCCCCAAAACAAGTTTGTACAGTTGGATTTCAGTATAATTAGCTATCTGGTCAGAAGGCTGGAAATCTACAATATTCAGCACTGTATTCTAATGCCCAATGTCATCTCTGGATTCACAGCTGATATTTAAAGAAGGCACTTGCTCCACTTATGAGATTAAAGGCAAATGCTTTCTTTTAAAAATGAAGTCCTGCTGTGTTTTGCACCTTTTGACACTTATTAACTTAGGTCATTAAAAAAAGGCTAATTAAAGAAGAATGTAAAACAAAAGAGTCATTTGTCTGTTGCAGAGCTTATTTTTTCATGAACACTGACTGGAGGCAAGTCTGTATTTAAACACTGGGTACAAAAAGCAGTGATTGCCACTGGAGCATGCTTGGAGCTTGTCATGGCTTTTGGCTGGACTGTGGTCCATCTCATTATGCACCTCATAAAGAAGAGCCAGTCATTGTCATCAAAATTAGCTGAAGCTGGAATTTACATTCATGGAAATTTTGGTTTCACCACTGTCCTCTGGGGTTGGACAATAAAGGAAACCTTTTACCAGCTGCAGTTAAAGTAAGTGAAGTTCAATAAATGCTTAGTGCTTCATTAAGGCATTTCTGAACTTACTGTGCTATATGTAAGTGATATTTTACAACCGAAGAGGGTTTTGTACAAACAGCTTGTGAAGTTCCTAGTTCACAAGATACAGTACTGCACATCAAAAAAGCATATTATAAAAAGATCCAACTTTTATAACTGCTATTTATCCTCTAAAAAGAAATAGCAGTTATAAAAGTTCCTCTAAATGGACTTTTTGTTACTAAGCTGTTTATCTTTTCTAGGGATATACTATCTTTTCACAACAGGAAAAGTCTATCTGTGGGACTGGACTGTTTCAGAATAACTTCTTAGTTCTACAGAATGTTCAGACCAAAACTCTTGCCTCACTCAGGACCACTGAATCTTCCTCTGAACCCAAGACCAATTTCAAAAGAGCATTGGCTGATTTGTGGTTTTCATCAAAGCCATGAGGAATTCAGGAGGAGGGAATAGCTATTTATTGTGTGTGGCTTTTATCCAAACTTGGAGAGAAATTTAGGAATTTTAAATGAGTTTTACTGTATGAATTTATATTTATTTGAATCCAGGAACAAAATCAGCATTTAAGAGGGTCGTTAAATCAAGGGGACTGTTCACACAAACCTCTGCAATCAAAATGATTGTGCTTTTCACAACTGTGTAC
>CM064333.1:49821136-49901136 GCA_032595735.1 Pelochelys cantorii | reverse complement strand
GAATTAGGCAGTTTGTTTACAATTGTCCCGTGTCAGTAGATATAGCTGCAAAATTGGATTGCCACACTGATAGGGCCTCTTTGAGGTTATAATTTAAAAAAATTAAATTTTGAACAAGTGCACAATCCCACCTAATATCCTTCCACTTTATTCATATTTTTCCTGTAAAGGTACCTCAAGAGCCTGAGATGGCTGATACAATACATGATGCACAGTGGGGATGGTTCTGTGTCTAGAGAAGAGCTCTTGGGCCTTGACTGTGATTTTTTTTAAAATTACAGCTATAATATTTCTATAGTATTTTATACTTATGTTTCACTTTCCTTCTGTAAAGTGTGTTACACTTGTTTAGCCTTGTAATGTCCCATGAGGTTAGATTATCAGCACAGTTTTAAAGGTAAGGAAACTGAGTCAGAAAGGGTAATATTCACCCAGGTTTGGAGAGTCCATGCAAGGCTATCTTGCATTACTTAAGCCACATGGGAAGGCCAGACAAGGGAGTTTTCCACAGAAGTATTCCATACTGAACAGAGTCCTTACACTTTGGTTCCAGATATGTTAGCATGGAAGTGGCTCTGGGGATGGGTTGTGGGAAGGATCCATGCTAGTGATCCAAAATCCATGCAAAGGCCTGGGAAGGCATGGTGTGTGTGTGTGTGGGGGGGGGGGTGGAGTTCCCACTTTGTGAAGAATCTGCGCAGAGAGCCTCAGCTCACCGTGCTGTGGGGCAGTTCTCTGTTGTAGTTTTATCTGCACCATCACAAAAGGTACTAGGGTATGGGCTGTATTTCAAAGGTGCTCAGTGCCTGTATCTCCTGCTCATTTCAATTGGCATCATGGGTCTCACTGCTTACAAAAATCAGGTCCTATATTTGTGGCTTCATAGCTCTGCTGCCTAAAGAGAAGGACATAGCCTTTAACACGGGCTGCAGATCGGCTCTTTATGATCTGTAAGGGTGAATCCTTTCACCACAGGAAACCCTCGCACAAAGCTCATTCATTTGGCCTCTGTGAAAGGGTATGGGTTTGGCAGATGGGGAATGAGAGAGTGCAGCTCAGCAACATGTCTGGTGTAACCGATAAAATGACAAGGTTATTTTATTCTAATGATATAAAACAAAGGCAGACACCACATACAGCAACCTGAGAGCAGCAAGGAAAGTGGAGATTGCACGGAGGTGTTTAACCTTCTTTGTTAACAAAAAAAAGTTTGGCCTTTCCCTGAATATGAATATTAATGAGCTAGTTCAAGGGACCCTACTTTTTAATTTCCTATGTCTTCATTTAGAATTCTATTCTCTCTCGAAGAGGTGTGTACTTAAATGTAGGGGAAAAGGAGATTTAATGAATTATAAAAAGGTTATTTTACATAGAAAATGTGTATTCCTGGCTCTTTCTATTTAAAGAACATGACATTCGGGTGGAAATTGCCCCTTATGAACAGGTCATTAATGTCAGCTCCAGTAAAACTGACATCACCTGCTACTATTTTAACTGTGTGTTTTACTAATGCTAACCATTTTCTGGCAATGGCACCCCCATGGCCTTAATGAATCTGTGCAAAATACATAAACCAAGGTCAATATGTAAGAAATGCTTCAAATGCTATGAAGCCAAATGAAAGCCAAATGAAAGTTTGTTTTGCATTCATAGGAACAGCAAAAAAATGGAAATCCTATACAATATTTTCTATATACAATATTTAGTACATAGAAAGCTTTAAAGCTTTTTAGGATTTGCTTTGATGAGCCACAATTTTGTATGAAAAATAGAGTTAAATTTCCAAAGTATAGACTTTATTTTCTTGCACAAATGGTATATTAAAAAGTACCTAAAATGCTTCCTTAGTGTCATATGTAACAGTAACATTTTTCCGATGGTTTTGGAGACTAAAAGAGAGAAAATGAAATCCAGGTTTGTAATTCGTAACATGAGAAATTTGATCCTTTTCTATGTTTAAGTAATATTTCCTGTAAAACATAGGAGGCCATCTGCAGAGCTGTTTCCAGACACATTTTGAAGTGGCAAGGGCAAGTGAAAGAGACAAGAATGGAGGCTGGCATTTCACCTCTGGGAGATGAAACATTAAAGGTTTCTAAAAGCTGGTTCTACAATTTTACAAAGTATTCAACCACTGCATAGTTCATAATTTGTTTAATTTACCTACCTTTTTATAGATATGGGGAGGGGGAAAGCCTCTCTGTAAGAGACAGTATAAAACCAAGACAGTTGTAAAAAGCTAATGTACAGCTATCAAGAATGCTTCATGATTTTAGTTGATTGAAATTGTATTTTATTCTTAACAGGCCAGAGATTATAGGGGAATATTCACCTGAAGCAACTATGCAAAATGAAACATATTTGGGAAGACAACAAAAATGCTGAACATTTTTGCTATTTAAGCCTATTATAGAATTTTGTTTTACTGTTGATCTCTAGGGTCACTTTATGAATTCGTGTTAGTAAAATGTTATGGCCTCATTATAATATTCACTTTGCAAAAGGGCCTCAATTTACCGAATCTCATCCAAAGTCGAATATAAATGAGAAACTTGCATCTCTCTTCATGGAATGTATTTTACACTAGGGTTGTTTTTTGTTTTGTTTTTGAGCTACAGACAGATTCTAAAATTGAATTCTTGTTCTCATGCTAAAGTTCAGTAAAATGTCTGAATAGTGCGGGTTTTCCTTTTGATATATGGATTATATTGTTCAAATAGTTAAATTTAGATGGGTGCCTGAAAACCCCATGAATTTCAGTGGAAAATATTCAAAGGCTGCAAACGGACTGAACTGTTCAGTGTATGAGTTGACCCCTTTAATAATATGCAGTGTTATAATCTTATCTTTCCATTTTAAAAACTAATATTTGGTGTATTTTTGTGTTATTGTTGATTAATTATTGTAGCTTTTTATTTTAAAAACCTTATAAACAATCCATTGGATCTTTCTATTATTATAAGTTTTTCTCTTGTGTCCATTATTGTGATATCTCACCAGATAGCCGGTAAATGAGATTAGTACAACGGAATTCTCAAGTGAACTTCAAGGACTCCTCTACTCTACTCTTATCCCTGGTTACAGAGGCTCTTTCCTGGGGGAGGGGAAAATGGGTTTTGCATCTGTATAAAAATTGCAGTTATAATGGGAAAGTTTTCTGTATACATTATGTTTGTATTGCAATAATACAGTATACAATCTAATAAGTATGGTAACAATATTGTCCATGGGACCTATGAATGGGAATTACTTATTTCTTTGTAGATGTCAGAAATATATATATCTCAGGCTAGTCTAGCTGCAGGCTTCTTTCGGAAGAAGCTTTTCCAGAAGAGATCTTCAGAAAACACTTCTTCCAAAAGAGCGTGTCCACACTGCCTAAGCGCATCAAAAAAGAGAACTGCTTTTTCGAAAGATAGTGTCCACACTGAATGGACACTATCTCACATTTAAGCTGTGATTACTATGGACGGATGGGCCACCAGGGCACCAGAGGTGTAGCGAGGGTGTTATGCACCCGGGGGCAAAGGAAAAATTTGCGCCCCCCTCTCCCCTTGTGGCACGGCCCCGAACCTGGTGCACAGCTGAGGGGAATTTGTACCTCATCTTCCCCCACCCCCTACAGTTTGGGGCCAGGCTCCCGCATGCACTAACCCACCAGTGGAGATGGAAGAGGGTCGGGCTTGGAGCAGAGAGGCAAGGAGGAGGCTCCAGCTGCTGGTGGCAGGCGGAGTAGGAGCACGTGAGCTGAGGGATGACAGGGGGAGCAGAATAGGATTAAATTGGTGCCTCCCTAGCATGGTGCCCAGGGGCAACTGACCCCTCTGGCCCCCTCGCTACACCACTGCCCCCCCTCCTGCAGATCTATCATCTTATGCATGTGCAAGATCTGTGAGAGCCATCCCATGAACCTGCAGTTAGTGTCTGTGGTGCCTGCTTCTGGATGGTGTCTCAATGCTGCCATATCCACCTCCAAAGAGGGGGCTTCCCAAAGCAGGCCCTTGCTGCTGACCCCCAAGGCTTCCACAGGTCCAGCCTCCTTTCAATGGGCCCACTTCCCAGGGCTCATTGATCTTGGATCTGGCTTCCATCCCCTCTCCAACCTTTGCAATTGCCCAGACGTGCTCACCTTCCACCTTATACATTCCCACCTCATTCACCCCCCAGGGACAGTCCCTGCCTCACTTGTCCTAGGGACTATTCTACCAAGACGTAATACAAAGTTTCCATGTAAAAGGACTCAATACAAAGCTAAAAACTTCAATGAGAGAAAGATTAATACAGAGACGTGTCTACATCTGCTGCAGGGAGACACCTCTGCCTGCCTCCACCCCTCTCCCCCAGAGTCTACAGCCCCATTGCAAAGCGGAGGAGTGGAAGGAAAGAGGCTGAAGCCCATCAATGGGACTGAAGCAGTCATGAGCAAGCCATGCCCGGGAGCCATTCTCCTGTCCATTGCTGGTGCTGTATTGCTTCAGGCACGCTGAAATGCAGTCACCTCTAGGGTGGGCTGGACAACTGTTTAACACCTGCACAAGGTTTCAGGCAGGGGCAGTGCGGGCTGCCTTCCTGCAGAGTCCCCATCAGAACTACTGTGCCCTCCTGGCTTAGGAAAAGAATAAACAGAAGGATTGGAAATTAATCTGCCCAGTCTCATGTCCCCTAGGCAGGGAATGAGCCATCTACATTAGGCCCCAGCTGGAGTATCATGTCCAGTTCTGGGCGCCACTTTTCAGGAAACGTGGAGAAACTGGAGAAAGTCCAGAGATCAACACAAATGATGAAAGGTCTAGAGAACATGAGATATGAGGCAAGGCTGAAGAAATTGGCCTTGTTTACCTTGGAAAAGAGAAGACCGAAAAGGGACATGAGAGCAGCTTTCAAGTATCTAAGAGTATCATAAGGAGGAGGAAGAAAAATTGTTCTGCTTGGCCTCTGAGGTTAGGATGAGAAGCAATGGGCTTAAATTGCAGCAAGGCAGGTTTAGGTTGGACATTAGGAAAAACTTCCTGCCTGTCAGGGTGGTTAAACACTGGAATAAATTGCCTAGTGAGATTGCGAAATCTCCATCACTGGAGATATTTAAGACCAGGTTAGAGAGACACCTGTCAGGGATGAGCTAGGGCAACTCAACTTTGGAAGCCCCAGGGGCCACACTGATACTTACCGAACATGCTGAGGGCCTCAACTTAAGTGTGGCTGCATATGCAAGCAAATATATACAAATAGCTTCTCTCACACTGACAGGCATGAATACAAAGATTAAGGCAAGACTACACAACACACAGGCCCCATTTAAGTCAGTTCTGCTGATATTAATAAAATGCAATATTTACCTGATTTCTACCCGTGTGACAGCACTTTTCATGAGCAATGACAGTCCAAGAATTTAACTCCTAAAACACATATCAATAGAAGATCATTACACTGACTACTTTTTTGTTTTGGCTCCCACTCGCCGGCCACATGTTGATCCCCACATAAACCCAAACTGCACCGCAGGGCGCAAACAAACTGGCCGTGGGCAGCATACCAAGTTATTAATAAATATTTTATAAACCTTTACCTTTTCTCTCTGATGCCATGTCTGCTCTCCTTGCTCCATCATCTCCCCGGTGCCTGCTGCCCCAACTCCTCACCCTCCTCTGCTGTCCTGACTCCTGCCCTTCTCACTGCCCTCAGCCCTCCTGCGACCTGCCCCGCTCGACCACCCTTTCTCTCCCCCCCTGCCCACTCCTCCAGTAGCCCCACTCTGATCATGTGAGCTACCCCTCCTCATCCCCTCTTCTAACACCTCCCTCTACACACCTGCCCTGCCTCTCTCCTCTGGTGCTGGTCCCTCCCCTGCAGGTGTCTGCCCTTCTGCTTCACCCCCAGAATCCCCTGGCACCTACACCCTCCTGGTGCCTTCCCCTTCCCTCACTGCCCCTGCCCCCTTTGCCCTCTTTTTCCCTGATGCCCATCCCCTCACCACTCTCTGCCCCCATTCCCCTCATGCCCCTGTGCCCTCACACATGCCTTGCTCCATCCCCACCTTTCTCATGCCCACCCCTTCTTTCAAGCCTTCTCCCAGCACCTCCCCCTCCCCCTCTAGCCCCCAATGCCCTTACCCTCTCCTCTCCTCTCCTCTCCTCTCCTCTCCTCTCCTCTCCTCTCCTCTCACAGCATCACCCTGTCCCCACTCCCACTGACACCTCCTCTCCTGCCCTTTTCCTCATTGTCTGCACTTGGCCCCCTGGCATTTGTCTCTCCTCCACCCTGTCCCTTGGTACCTTCCCCTTTCTTCCCTCTCCCCCTCCCCCTCCGCCCAAGCCCCTTCCTCCCTCCCTGCCCCCCGCACAAGCCCCTTCCTCTCCCACCCCCTCCCCCAAGTTTTCCCCCTCCCTTACCTTCTGCCTTCTACTTTGCGGGGCCAGAGTCTGCGCTCGGGCCCCAGAAGTCCCCGGACTCCGGACCCGGAGCTAGGCCGCACGGTGCAACGCATGCCTAGCAGTTTTAAAGTCCTGGGCCGTGATGTCTCGTCACGCCCAGGCGTCCTCCCCGCTCACCTGCAGACGCTGCGCATGCAGCAGCAGCAGCAGCCGGCAGCGTGCGCCGGCAAGGGGGAGCTGACTGAATGTTGTGCAGGCAGGGACGGTCCGAGGCCGGGGGGGGATGCCCAGATAACTCGCTGCCCATGCCAGGTGAGCCTGCGCAGCGTGCACTTGCTCTCACCCCGGCCCGACGACCCTCTAGCGTGGCGCCCGGGGGCAATTGCCCTCCTCTGCCCCCTACGCCTCTGCAGGGCACCTGTGCTTTTTCTTCTTTCCTCTTCTTTTGAAAGGACTCTCTCTTCCTCGTCCACACACATTTTTTTCTGAAAGAGCTCTTTTGCAGAAAGGCTTCTTCCTTGTAGAAAGAGGCTTACCAATGTTGGAAAAACCCCTCTATTTTTAAATTTTTTTTCAAAAGATCATGATTGCAGTGTGGACGTAAGTGAAGTTTTTTTGGAAAAACGGCTGTTTTTTGAAAAAACTCTGTAGTGTAGACATAGCCTCAAAGAGATATGGTGGGCCACTAAGATAACTCTTTGAGTCTGACACCATAAGGAATGTTTTCTAAGACTTCAACCATTTACATGGCTGTTCTTTGTACCTTTTCCATGTTTTCAACATTTTTCTTGAAGTATAGAAAAGAGAATTGGACAAAGTATTGCATTATTGCCAAATAGGTAAGATAAGTCATCTTGCTATTCCTACTGGATATTCCCCTATTTATACATTTAAGGATCGCATCAGCTCCTGAAGCCACATTATCTCACTAAGGGTGCATCTACACAGCACCCGAAACTAAAACTAAGATATGCAATTTTCCCTACACAAATTGCATATCTTATTTTGATTCTATTTTGAAATTTGAAATTTGGCGCATCTACACAGCACCAAATTTTGAAATAATGCACTATTTCAAGATATCCCTTAACCGTTGTGGAACAAGGGTTACAGGGATGCCAAAATAACGTGCCCTTTATTTCAAAAAAATATTTCAAAATAACAGGCAGCTCATTAAGATGCAGGGTAGCTATTTTGGGATACCTCTGGTATCCTGAAATAGCCACACTGTGTAGACATATCCTAAGAGCTTGTGTTCAGCTTATTATTCAGGGTCACTGTTTGCTATGATTTCTCCACCCTGTAAGTTTGGCCTGCTTTCTTTCCCCCTAGATGTTTGACCTTACCTTTGGGCATATTAAAATGGATATTATTTGCTTGTTCCTTATTTATGAAGGCATCAAGATTGCTCTGTATTTGACCCATCATTTTCATTTTTTAACATTCCACCAATCTTTGTGAAAGGGAAAGCTGCAGGTGCCAACTTCTCTCCACGAGCAAGCATGATGGGGAGTTTGTAGCTCTTGTGTTCTAATCCCAGCTCTGCCATTAACTTGCTCTCTGGCCTTAAACAGGTCACTTAACTGTGCTGAACCTCAGCTCTTTGTAAGATGAAGGTTTTTTAGATGGAGAGATATACACACACCATCTCATAGAAATGGAAAGAACCTTGAGAAGTCATCAAGTCCAGTCCACTGCTCTTACAAAGAGACCAAGTACCAACACTGACAGATTTGCCCCAGATCCTTCAATGGCTCCTTCAAGGATTGACCTCACAACCCCAGGTTTAACAAGCCAATGCTCAAACCACTGAGCAGCTCCTTGTAGCTGTAACTAGCCTGTTCCAGCATAGCACAGGTATAATAGTCAGGCATACAAAGGAGGAGAGCTGTAAACCACTTCACTGGACGATCTGACCCAATGTTACATCTCCTCAAACTTAATCAATTTGAATAGCTACAGTTTGAAACTGTCAACATCAGAAGAACAAAAGCTTTTTTAATTTTTTCAAGTAACAATCAATTATTGTTACTCAGATATATTATTTTCATTCTCTCCCTTACTGACAGCACACGTTGTTAGTACATTTTCACATATGTGGCTATATGGGACATATCTATCTTTACCTTATGCTTTAGCGCACTTATTTTTTCTTGTTGAAGAAGAAGTTACGACATTGAATTTCAAAGTTAACACAGATTGAGTGGTAGGATACATACACAACCAGTTTCAAGATTAGTTTTTTTCACAGTATTTTGCACTTCCCACAAGCTTTTTTTGGCACCAGGTACTGTAAAATTATGATTATGTACACTATGATCCTGTATGAAGTCAGAAAGAACATTCAAAACTGTCACTTCCATTAAAAAAAAAAAAAAAGGTAAAAACACTACCTACAAGAAAAACACACATTACAGCAGATTTACAAGTGAGGGCTGATATTTTTGTGCAGTACAAATTGAAGGCATTCTCCATATTGTTAGAATACCAGTTTTATCTTATTGGTGTATGGTGCCCACTACAGTACTGAGTCCCCAGAGATGCAGGTATTCTCATGAGATTGCTTCAACATCACATTACTGTAAACACATATCCATTATATATACATTTTCAGACAAGGGAAAGTGTTTTCAGAAAAACAATCTGGAATCTTGGCTTAAAACTCAACTTTGCTGTCAAAGCAAATAAAGTAACCTCAAAAAGGACTCCTTTTAATTTTGTTCAGACAAATATGTTGTTTCTGTATTATTATAGGAAGAAATATAGCTGTTATCAGTCTTCAGTTTATTTTACAAACTTTTTTGACAACCTGATAGGAGCAGGTCTTAATTTTTCAGCCTCTTTTTCATCCACCTATTCTCTGTGACTTTTCTGTGATTGAGGACAATGCATGTGATGAAGTAAACGCTCACAGACTCACAGATTTTAAGTCCAGAAGGGACAGTCTTGAGCATTTAGTCTGATCACCTGAACACTGCAAGCTACAGAACCTCTCTCCCTCCCGCCTGTAATAAACCACTAACCTCTGAGTTACTGAAGTCCTCAAGTCATGCTTTAAAGACTTCATGTTAGAGAATGCACCATTTCCTCTAGTTTAAATCTGCAAGCAGCCCATGCTCCTGGGAAATAATTCTGTATAGCAGTGATAGGCAACTTAGGCTAGTGACTGGGCTGTATGAGTGGTCCTCCTTCATCTCAGGGGGCTGCAAAATTGTTGTAACCAAGATGGTCTCCTGGAATAATGTTCTGTTGCTAACTGCATGTGTGTACCTAGATTTTTTGGCTGTGCCAGTTGAACTGGAGCAGTGCTTTGATTGGATGTACAATCAGAGTAAATGGCTCTCCCAGTCAATGGTGTGTGCAGTCAGCACATAGCTCACTTCACATGCTCTTGCTTTATGTGTGTGTTACTGCAGTAATACCAGAAGGAAAAAAGCTACATGGACAGAAACCAGCAGAATCTGGCAACCTTGCACATGGGCAACGATAAACAAAATGTCTCGTGGGCCACACAGAATCCCAATGGGCGGCAGAGGTTGCCCACCACTGCTCTACAGTAACACAAACCCATCCCCAGCTAATGTTCCATCACAAGCTGTTGGGGATATTTGCTGCTAGCAGCTGCAGGTTGGCTACATACCATGGTAGGCAGTCTCAGCATACCATGCAATCCATACACTTATCAAACTCAGCCTTGGTGACAGGTTTATTGCTCCCCCTGTGCTCTACTTGGAAGACTGTTCCAGAACCTTACTTTTCTGATGGTTAGACATCATCATCTCATTCCAAGCTTAAACTTATTGATGGACAAATTGAAGCTTTTAATATGGTATGATATTTTTGTTATGGGGCCATCCTTTACTTTGCAACGTTTCAAAGCCTTTGCTGTTGTTGGACATTGTATCAGTCAGCTTGTCTTGTCACCTATCAAGCAAGGTCAATGAACAGTTTTAAGTGAGGTGCTGAGTAAACAAATGTAAATTTTAAATCAAGTGATTTATTGTTCACATTCATTAAGTTCCTCCTTAGAAAGCAAATGTTTTATGTAACACAAGGCGCATTCAGAATGGGTCAGATGTAATTCTAAAACAAGACATAGTATGGTAGTTTTCTCACACATCAAATTTAACAATAGGGATCCAAACAGAGAAGACTACTTTACTTGGAAAAAATGCATTATAAATAATGTAAAATACCTGGGGGGTAAAAGTATTCAAGTATAGATATACTTATTTAGCCCGGAAGGTCCATGTATTTTCCTGAGGAAAATTGTATTGTATTAAAAAGGAGCATGAATAGTTTGTGTAAAGTGGTCCAATTTATAATTCAATACTTTTTCAAAGTGTAATTTCAAATCTGTGTTAATTTTCTCTTGATATCTAGTTTATCATCTTAAATCTCGCTTGTTCAAAGGTAGTTACATTCATTAGTGGTGTAACTCTGCAAAGTAATTATAACATCTATGTTGCAGAGCCTCATCTAAGAGAAATATTCTTTCATTAACTGCATCTACACTGTTGTTTTCTTAAGAAGCACTGTACTAAACTCAACCATGGGCCATTTTTTGTGTGAAAAGCGTCTGTTTACTTAAGGGGTATCCTGAATAACATGACAAGCTATCTTTATTTTTATTCTGAACACCAGCTTGGATGTCAAGAATTGTACCAAGCTATTGGTTTTGCTTCATCAAAATCCAGGATCAGATCATTCAGGGGATACTTTGAAATGCCACTTTAATCTTCTGTAGACTTCTGATCTTATATTTATCAATTGCAGGTAAGATTTCATATGAAGGTGTTTTAATTTGTAGAAATTTATCAAACCGATTCAGACGAGCACAACAACTGCAATATATTCAAATATTTGTACATTCAATTTCCTCAGGATGAGAGCTTTGTTGTGCAATATACTGATTATTATAGTCTCTTGCAATAAAAGAGCACACTTTGGATCCTAGCTCTATAAATCAGACTGAGATTGTACTATAGTTACTACTTAGAAAGGACTTGTCATTTGGAGAATGCAAAACACTGAGCAATTTAGATTGTTTTTCCATTAAGCTTATCCCTTGATAGTACTTTACTCCCTTACATCTTTCTAATACAACATTATTTAAATGTTTTTGAGAGCAAAATTATGCTTTTATTTGTTCTTTTCCCACACGATATTGGCTTCCACGTGGATGCGTTGGCTAGCAGTCAGTTTCCTTTGACATTATGTGTACCTACATAATTCATACTAGTACCTATTTTAAACTATTTTGAAATTTAGAAAGCCATTTTTAGGAAGAAAAGGAACAGCTTTTCCTTGTGAACAGGAACAGCTAACAGGGAGTTTGGAGAGGGAGTTCTCCAGGTAAAAGAGGAGTAAAAGCGGGACCCTTGTGGTACGTGGCTGTCTGGAGTGTGTGTTTGTGTGTGGGGGAGTCATTTGCTGTGTGCTGAGCTTGTGTTTGTGTGTTTGGTTGGTTGGTTTGTTTGTTTGAAGGAGCTTCTAAAAGGTTTGAAATCTAGAAGCCTCTGTTAATTGGCTGAGCCTCAGTTAGGGGGAGGGGCTACCAGAGCTATATAAGCCTGTGACTCAGCGACCTGGGAGCTTGTGAACAGGAACAGCTAACAGGGAGTTTGGAAAGGGGGTTTAGAGGGGGAGGTTAGAGGGCACTAGGGACTTCTGACCTTCTTAAAAACAACTCTTATAATAATCTCTATTCCAGAGGTTTAAAAAGAATCCCAGTTTCTGCTTAAACTTATTCATTAGAAAAATGGAGACAGAAGCCCAGCAGCAGAGTGGGGGCTATCCTGTTTATTGCGTCAAGTGTAACATGTATGATTACCTGCCCTGTGGGCAGGTGGCGTATGTGTGCACCTGTTGCAAGGAGCTCCTGACCCTCAGAGACCGGGTTCGGGCTTTGGAGGCCAGGGTGGCTGAACTGGAGGAGCTAAGGGAGGTAGAGAGATATGTTGATGAGACTTTCTGGGACATTGTAGTACTGTCCCACCTCCAGTCTGAGAGCCCCAGTGCTCTTAAGGAGGATGAAAGTCTCAAGGAAACAGAGCATTCAATGGGACCAGAGGGAAACCATTCCGTAGTTGGGACCCTCCTCCCAGAGGATGTTGCGGTATCCTCTCGCACTGAGGATACCACTGAGGGGAAGGGAATGCCAGTTAGGAAGAGGCAGGTGTTAGTAGTGGGTGATTTGATTGTTAGAAACATAGATAGTTGGGTTTGTGGTGACTGGGAGAACCGTATGGTCACTTGCCTGCCTGGTGCGAAGGTTGCGGATCTCTCGAGGCATCTAGATAGACTTATGCGTAGTGCTGGGGAGGAGCCGCTGGTCGTGGTACATGTAGGTACCAATGACTTAGGGAAGGGTAGGAGAGATGTCCTGGAGGCCAAATTTAGGCTGCTAGGAAAGAGACTGAAATCCAGGACCTCTATGGTGGCATTCTCGGAAATGCTTCCAGTTCCACGCGCAGGGCCAGGTAGGCAGGCAGAGCTTCAGAGTCTCAATGCGTGGATGAGACGATGGTGTAGGGAAGAGGGGTTTGGATTTATTAGGAACTGGGGACACTTTTGGGAGAGGGGGAGCCATATCAGGAAGGATGGGCTCCACCTAAACCAGGGTGGAACCAGACTGCTGGCACTAAACATTAAAAAGGCTGTAGAGCAGTTTTTAAACTAAGAGATGGGGGAAAGCCGATTGGTGCGGAGATTCACGTAAATCGGAGGGAGACTTCTCTTAGAGGAGAATCCATTGATAGAGAGTCTCTAAGCTGTAGTCAGAAAGAGAGGAGGGGAGAGGGCAAACCATGGGCCAGAGCAGACAAACAACCGCATATAAAGGAATCCAATGCACCACGGAAGGGCAGACAAATAAGCAGTGGCAAATTTTAAAGTGCTTCTACACAAATGCTAGGAGTCTGACTAATAAGATGGGTGAACTAGAGTACCTAGTATTAAATGAGGAGATTGACATAATAGGCATCACTGAAACCTGTGGAATGAGGAAAATCTGTGGGACACAATCATACTGGGATATAAAATATATTGAAAGGATAGAGCAGGCCGGGTGGGTGGTGGAGTGGCACTGTATGTGAAAGATAATGTAGAATCAAATGAAATAAAAATATTAAGTGAATCAACATGCTCAATAGAATCGCTATGGATAGTAATTACATGCTCCAATAATAAGAAATTAGCAGTAGGGATATATTACCGACCACCTGACCAGGACAGTGATACTGACATTGAAATGCTGAGGGAGATTAGAGAGGCTACCAAAATAAAGAACTCTATAATAATGGGGGATTTTAATTATCCCCATATTGACTGGGTACATGTCACCTCAGGAAGAGAAGCAGAGATAAAATTTCTCAATGGCCTAAATGACTGCTTCTTGGAGCAGCTGGTGCAGGAACCCACAAGGGGAGAGGCAATTCTCAATTTAGTCCTGAGTGGAGCGCAGGATTAGGTCCAGGAAATAACCGTTACAGGACCGCTTGGGAATAGTGACCATAATATAATAACATTCAACATTCCTGTAGTGGGTAGAACACCTCAGCGGTCCAGCACCCTGGCATTTAATTTCAAAAGGGGAATTACACAAAAATGAGGAGGCTAGTTAAACAGAAATTAAAAGGCACAGTGACTAGAGCCAAATCCCTGCAAGCTGCATGGAAACTTTTTAAAGACACCATAATAGAGGCCCAACTTAAATGTATACCCCAAATTAAAAAACATAGCAAGAGACCTAAAAAAGTGTCACCGTGGCTTAACCACCATGTAAAAGAAGCAGTGAGGGACAAAAAGGCATCTTTTAAGAAGTGGAAGTCCAGTCCTAGTGAGATAAATAGAAAGGAACATAAACACTGTCAAATCAAGTGTAAAAATGTAATAAGAAAAGCAAAAAAAGATTTTGAGGAACAGCTAGCCAAAAACTCAAAAAGAAATAACAAAATGTTTTTTAAGTACATTAGAAGCAGGAAGCCTGCTAAAAAACCTGTGGGTCCCCTAGACGATCGAACTATAAAAGGCGCAATCAAGGACGATAAAGCCATTGTGGAGAAACTAAATGATTTCTTTGCTTCAGTCTTCACGGCTGAGGACGTTGGGGAGATTCCCAAATCTGCACCGTCCTTTGTGGGTGATGAATCTGAGGAACTGTCCCGGATTGAAGTGTCATTAGAGGAGGTTTTGGAACAAATAGAAAAACTTAATGTTAACAAATCTCCGGGACCTGATGGCATTCATCCAAGGGTTCTAAAAGAACTCAAATGGGAAATTGCTGAACTATTATCTGTGGTTTGTAACCTATCCCTTAAATCGGCTTCTGTACCTAATGACTGGAAGGTAGCTAACGTGACACCAATATTTAAAAAGGGCTCCAGAGGCGATCCGGGCAATTACAGACCGGTAAGTCTAACTTCAGTACCAGGCAAATTAGTCGAAACAATAGTAAAGAATAAAATTGTGAAGCATGCAGAAGAACATAATTTGTTGGACAAAAGTCAACATGGTTTCTGTAAAGGGAAATCCTGTCTTACTAATCTATTAGAGTTCTTTGAAGGGGTTAACAAACATGCGGACAAGGGGGATCCAGTAGATATAGTATACTTAGATTTTCAGAACGCCTTTGACAAGGTCCCTCACCAAAGGCTCTTGTGTAAATTACATGGCCGTGGGATAAGAGGGAAGGTCCTTTCTTGGATTGAGAACTGGTTAAAAGACAGGAAACAAAGGGTAGGAATAAATGGTAAATTTTCAGAATGGAGAGGGGTAACTAGTAGTGTCCCCCAAGGGTCAGTCCTAGGACCAATCCTGTTCAACTTATTCATAATTGATCTGGAGAAAAGGGTAAGCAGTGAGGTGGTAAAGTTTGCAGATGGATACCAAACTGTTTAGGATAGTCAAGACAGAAGCAGACTGTGAGGGACTCCAAGAAGATCTCACCAAACTGAGTGATTGGGCAACCAAATGGCAAATGAAATGTAATGTGGATAAGTGTAAAGTAATGCACATCAGGAAAAATAACCCCAACTATACATACAGTATGATGGGGGCTAATTTGGCTACGACAAATCAGGAAAGAGATCTTGGAGTTATCGTGGACAGTTCTCTGAAAACTTCCACGCAGTGTGCAGCAGCGGTCAAAAAGGCAAATAGGATGCTAGGAATTATTAAGAAAGGGATAGAAAATAAGACCCAGAATATCTTACTGCCCCTGTATAAAACTATGGTACGCCCACATCTTGAATACTGTGTACAGATGTGGTCTCCTCACCTCAAAAAAGATATTTTGGCCTTGGAAAGGGTTCAGAAAAGGGCAACTAAAATGATTAGGGGTTTGGAACGGGTCCCATACGAGGAGAGGTTAAAGCGACTGGGACTTTTCAGTTTAGAAAAGAGGAGACTGAGGGGGGATATGATAGAGGTATATAAAATCATGAGTGGTGTGGAGAGGGCCGATAAAGAGAAGTTATTTATTAGTTCCCTAAATAGAAGAACTAGAGGACACCAAATGAAATTAATGGGTAGCAGGTTTAAAACTAATAAAAGAAAGTTCTTCTTCACACAGCGTGTAGTCAGCCTGTGGAACTCCTTGCCAGAGGAGGCTGTGAAGGCTAGGACTATAATAAAGTTTAAAGAGAAGCTAGATAATTTCATGGAGGTTAGGTCCATAAAAGGCTATTAGCCAGGGGATAAAATGGTGTCCTTGGCCTCTGTTTGTCAGAGGCTGGAGAGGGATGGCAGGAGACAAATCGCTTGATCATTGTCTTCGATCCACCCTCTCTGGTGCACCTGGTGCTGGCCACTGTCGGCAGACAGGATACTGGGCTAGATGGACCTTTGGTCTGACCCAGTACGGCCATTCTTATGTTCTTATGTAAGAAATGGTTTTGTCCATGGGATTTCTATATTTGTTTTATAAATTGTTATAAAATACCATAACTTGATATGTCTCCCAAATGACACTGAACAAAAAAATCTTACTTTTTTAAATTTTGCATATATATTTTACACAGAACTCTCTTTAATTAGGTCATAACATTAGAAAGTGGCAAACAGTTTTCTTTCTACAAATTAGACCTGAGAACCACAAACAAATTAATTTGTATCTCAGGGTTTTGACTAGGCCTTTTGGACTACTCCACCACTAACACAAGCACTCCTGACCCTCTGGATTTCAAACGCCTGAGGGTAAAAAGCAATTATAAAAACATGACTCTCCCAGATCAGCTTTCGAATCTGCCTTGTCTCTGTTTTATTGATAGAAGATTGAAGGAAGATTCAAATCAGCCGTCCTTCAATTCTTTACCAGCAGCAAAATGCAGAAACCATTAGCTTTTCCTGTGTAAGTGACTTTGTCCTGTCTTATTATTCAAAACAGGCTGAGCATATGACTTAAAAAAGACATGTTGAATATTTATTTCTAATTTTTTGCACCCATAAATAGTTTTTGCTCCTAATTTTCAATTTTATTTTGTGGAATAATATTTCAGGACAATTAGAGTGGTGAGTAATTAATATGGAGATTTTATTTAAAAAGTATCTAAAAGAGTGCAGAAAAACTTTATTTAATACGAGACCCTTGTTGGTAGGAAATCATACCAAACAAATACTTGAAAATATAAGACCATACAGATACGTAGGTGGTTCTTCTTTGCATGCTTACTAATAAGTTGGTACCTTCCCTAGAATAAAACTGATATTATGCTTAAAAGTACTGACACATAATGTACCATTTAATCTTAATGAGTCTAGAATATAGCTATCTTTAATCAAATTGCGATAGTCAAGTTTTGAGTTTGATCAAATTCTCAAGTCAGTCAATATTGATTTTAGTGATGTAAATAATTCAGTCTGTCATGCTTGTTCTGACTCGTATTAGTTTTTCCTGTCTATATATTTCTATTTTACTTCCAGTTTTGAAAGCCATGTAAGACTCCTGTTATCTTGCATATATTCAGGTAACCACTGTGTGACTTATCAGAGGAAAGTTGTTACCTGAAGTGCTAAGGTTAGTAAGTTGTTCAAATTAATCTAAGACAAATTTGCAGGCAAAACCTGGAGTAATTCATGGCTTCATGTTAAAAGTAGACAGAAGACCAAACTGTAAAGTTTGGACCTAGAACCTTAATTACTCATAGTTTAGTAACAGACTCTAAAGGAACCCTAATTCTTTTGTTCTGGCACCTTTGGCTCAGGTGCTGAAGTTCTTTAAGATCCAGGATAATTACTAACAGTCATGCTGGCACAACCATTTCCAATAAAGATCGAAAGAAAGTGTAACTCTTTGAGTCAGAAAAAAATAGGCGTGTGTCTCTGCATCATGTTGATTGCAGAAAAACGAGGTCATGAGGAAAATTATGGGAACTGCCAACTTCAGATAGGGAATTCAGATGGAAATTTGTGTGGTTTATTGTATTTGAGTCACTTGCACGGGGTGAGAGTAGACATAAACGTAGATTCTGTGTGTTTTGTTGAGTATGCAGAAAAGTCTTGATTCATTCAGAGAACCCCTGGTGTTCTTGGGTGTTGGCAGTCAAAGTTTTGGTGGAGTCCATTATTGTTATTGTTGTTAATTATTTGTATTTGTATTACAGTTACACTTGAAGGTCCCAAATGAGATTAATTCAACCCAGAAAACTATAAGCTTTACTCAGACTATGTGAACTCCTGTGGAACAAGTCCAAAGAAAACATTCCCTTTGACTTGGGGGAAAAAAAAGCCCACTGAGTTTCACTCAATTCTATTTAAGATGTATTGTGTTAGATTTGGCAATAAGCTCCATGTGTGTTTGTGTGGAGTAGGTGCTGATTCTTTTCTTACTTAAATCAGGAGTAACTCCACTGAAGTCAACGTAAAACCAGTATAAACAAGAATGCAAAAAGATGCAGGGCCATATTACAGATCCTTGCTGTTTTATTTGAATTTTCTATAGTAATAGGTGGAGTTTAGGAGTTTGCAAGTAAGTAAGAAGCTCTAACAGCCTATTTGATGTCATCTTTTTTATAATGCTAGGTGGGTATTGCAAATGAAAAATGAAATGCATTTAGGAGAGTGACTTAATTGATACAACATAGTAATGTTGTCATCTCCAGATTAAAAAGTTGGTGCTTTATTTTTGGAATCGCAGAATGGGTATGGAATTTAAAGAGCCTAAAGCTATAATGTTTTACAGCTCCTTTGGTAAAATTTATATTTAATCATATCTTAAAAACTGTTCTCATTCTGCCACTTGATGTTACCAACCAAGCAGAACCCATCAATGCAATTCTATCTATCAACTGTTTTTCTTTCATTCCTCTACAACTCTTTTTATTGGTACATGCAATAATGAATTACAGTGGAATGCGTATGAAATACATATAACATCCATGTTAATACCAAAAGTGGCATTGACATCCACTGGTTTTATATATCTCATTCAAATACTCCACTGTGACTGAAATGCTGGATTTGAGTTATTTGTAACGAGAAACAGAAAATACATGTCATAACGAGGTAAATATTTTCTCCTCCTCTGAAGAGTCCAAAATCTGATTTTCCAAAAGAGCTATAATGAAAATCCTCTCTCCTTTATGTTGAGAAATTCATCATATTTTTATTAACATTTATTGGAAAATCTTTGATAAGAAGTAGAACAATACACTTGATAAGAAATGACAGACTAAGCTGATGAGGATAAGGAGTTCTTTGGTAACTTAACTGAACTTTCAATGGTGCCCATTTGCTAATGGCAGTTATGATATTACACAGGAATTTGATTAAAAAAGAAAACCAAACCAAGTATCTTACTGGGCAAATGTGTCTCTTCAGAATACTGGTTAGAATAACTAAAATCTAGGCTACACTTTCCCTGCCACTGCACCTGTTAATCCTATTGTGTAATAGTGTTGTATGTACAAAACCAGGAGAAGAATTTGGCTGTGAGGGGGGGGGGGGACCTCAGGGCTCTGCCACATCCATCCCCAGAAGGAAGCAATGGAAAAGTCCTCCAAGCAGGCTAGCATGGCTTCACGGGAAGCAACCAATAAGGGCTCAAGGAGGCTATCTAAAATGGAATGGCAGAATAGAACAAAAGAGAGAGCTGTTAAGAGTTATTGGGTTGAGCTGCTACTGGGAGCTGGAGAAGGACTGTAGACCCAGCTGACTGAAGAAACTGCAAGCACAACAACAGCTAAAAGGGGGCATGGACTAGGAGAGCAAGAGTGAGAGGTTTCTGGCTGGCTCCTCTGACTGAGCTAAGGTCTGTTTGCAAGCAGCAACTGGTGGAACATTGAGGGAGCTCCTGGCTGGCTGCAGGGACTGAGTGAGGACTGAGCCTGGGGAGGGCCTCAGGAAAATAGTATCACGGGGGGGACCCTCATACCAGGGCTGAGAGTACTTAAAGCTGGAGTAGGAAATAAGCACCCTGTGGGCCAGATGTGGTTTGTTAAGGTTAACTCCTGGTGGGCTGCTAGAGCTTTATTTACCTGCGCATCCACAGGTACAGCTGCTTATGGCTCCGATTGGCAGCAGATTGCTGTTCCTGTTTAAGGGAATTATGGGAAGTGGCATGGACTGGAACACTGCTTTGTGCACCTTCTACGGGAGCTGTAAGTGGCAGTACCTATGGATGCACTGGTAAATAAAGTACCAGCGGTCCTCCAGGGGCTAACCTTGGCAAACCACCTCTGGCTTTTTGCCCACCCCAGCTTAAAGATTCACCCCAGGTAGGGCTAGAGAAACCACCTGAGAACCATGAGAGGTGAATGCCGACCCTATCATAGTGGCCTTCAATAATTTTATCATTATATAATTTCCCATTCTTGCTACTTCTTGCAAGTGGCTTGAATGAGTTAAATATATTTCCAGCTTTTTGGGAACTGAAACATGTTTGGCAAAGTTGGTGGTCTCCACAAGAAATTCAAACTCTCTGCTGAACAAGTGAAAACACACATGTGCATGTATCAAGAGTATACATAATCTTGGTTAAAATCAGTTTCAGTGAGAATTTCACTTAGTGAAAAGTTCATTTTGTTCCCAAGTCTTAGAAATTCTGTTTTCTCAAGCATATAACTTAGCAGACCTTTATCTTTCAGTATCCAACTGGCCTCTCTGGCTATTAACAATTATTCCCTGCAACATGAAGACTCCAATTTAATTCTCATATTAATGGAAATTAATGTTTGCATCCCTCACCTCCAAAGCACTTCATAGTAGGCTGCTGTTAGAAAAAGGACTAAGTGGGCCATTGGTCTATTCGTGTGTCAATTCATGTGTCAATATCAATTCATTAAGCAAAGGTGATTTGTTCTTGATAAACACCTAAGGAACAAACTGGTCATTCCAGGCTCATTTTCTGAAGACTTCCCCCATGTTCTCCATTCCTTTCCTCTGTGATTCTTCCTCTGTGTATATAGTAGTCTGGGGACTCGCACTCAAAACTTGGCTCAGATTCTGAAGATAGAACTTTAAAGTCAGTAATCAACTCTTCTACATTTTACAGGATTTTTCCTAAGTATGATATTTATATCTTTTAAGTAATTAGGGTGATGAAGGAATAATTTTCTAATATCAGTGATATCAGTAGAGGTGAATGAAAAATATGTTTTCCTAACTAGCAGTTGAGAGCCACTAGGTTAATCTTCTCGTTTTGATATATGTCCTTCAAGAAATAGGAACAATGCCTCACAAATAAAACCTACTAGAGAGATGGTGTGGGTGGAGAGGGATTGATACCTCTTGCTGCCAGGAGTCACCCTCAGTTAGAGGACCTTCACTTGCAACTCCCAAATCTAACAGTTAATGGAGGTGGGAGTGGCCACCTAGTGTCACATCCTAGATGTGACAGCAGTTGGTTTTAAAGAGTGGTCTGCAGTGTATTTCAGTAAGGTTGATGGGCCTCAGTAGTTGACTTGGATTTGTAACCCTTCTGTCAGTCAGTGTCAGCAGCAACAAGGACCAGGTTTAATATCTAGGAGTTCTTTTTCAACAGTATAACACAGAACTGTCTTGAACAACCTGGGACAATTACATACCACCCCTGGATGCCTGTAAGGCTATGTCTAGACTGCAGAGCTTTTCCCGGAAAAGCTCTGCCGCATCCAAGGAGCATGTTTTTTCTGCATCCCTGTAAGCCTCATTTTATGAGGAAGAAGGGATGTTCTGAAAGAGGTTTTTTTTTTCCTGAAATTTGGCTGCCTGTAGATGGGCCAAATTTCAGAAAGGCCTTTTAAGGAAGTAAATCGGAAAAAGATATGCAATTTGCATGCTGCAAATTGCGTTTCTTTTTCCGAGTTATCTTTGTAGTGTAGACATAGCCTAAGAGGCAATACTTCCCCTCCCACAAACACAGTGTGGGAATGTAGAAGAGAAACTTTTACTAAAAGGCAGGACGAAACCCAGCATTATTTTGGGAAAACACTGCAAGCAGAATTCATAAGCATAAAACCATAAGTAAAAGACCCACCCCAGAGTACATTTGGCAGTGTCCTTTTGCTTCAGGATCTTAAGTCCAGCAACCAAAATTTTCTTTTCATGTTTTTCTCTCCACCACACCACACCGTTGTTGTTCTGGATCAGTGAGGACTCAGAATTTAGAGGTGCAATCTCTGTTTTGCCATTACACTCATTTCATTTTTTTCCCCAGCACCTTCAGGCCAGGTCTACATTAAAGCTGGAAGCTCAGCTTAAGTTACACAACTCCAGCTACGTAAAATATGTAGCTGGAGTCCCAGCTACGTAAAATATGTAGCTGGAGTCAGCTTACTTTAAGCAGAGCTTGGCAGCATCCACACAGTGGGAAACTGACAGGTGCAAACATTCCCATGGGCTTCCCTTACTCTTCGTGACTTTGAGGAATACAGGCTCTGGCTGGATCTGTCCTTAGTGTTCTATTTACAGTTCTATACTAGACCCACTAAATCAAATGCCAGAACATCAATCTTCAGTGAGGTGAGTGAAGACATGCCTTCACTGTCCTCTTCGTCTTTATGGCAGAGTACTTATGTAAAAGTACTGTTGAGATAATCCACTGATGGTTTTTGTATGTACTTGTTCTACCTGACAGTTAGCACAGTGCAAACATTTTCTCAAACTTTCAGGTTGTTACATAAAAATAATTATAGATTTCACTTGATCAGTTTCTTGATCTGTAAAGCCCGTTCATATTTTAACTTCTACAACTTGGTTAAGCTCTCCATTTAATGCCAGAAACACCTCAGGAGATTTCCGCCTTTGAAGAAGTTCATACACAAATTCTGCTGGACAGTCTTTCAGGTAATTATTATGATGTTTAGAAATGATCAGTCAAAAGTGGATCTAGTCAATGTTTTCCTCTGTATCACTTTTATGTTTTGATTTCAGAAAGTTTTTCTCATATAGTAGTTTTAAATCAATCAATCATACTACGCTTATATAGCACCTTTCAGGCCATTCATCAAAGGGAATTCAGTGATTCAGTGTGATAAGGTATGCAACTCAGATGGGTTAGATTATGAACTTTTTCTTGCAATGTTGAGAAGGTACTTATTTGAGTAATCCCATTAAAATCGATGACACTACACAGGGGAATAATTCCCCACCAAACCAAGTAAGGTAATCGTGGTTTGGTCCATAATTAACAAAAGATCAGAGTAAAAGAAATCTAAAGATACCTAATTTTACATTGTAAAACTAAACTCCAGTGGATTCAACAAGTGAAGGTTCTAAACTCAGGTATCTGATACCATTAATTAGCAGAGCTTGATGGGAAATGATTTATTCCCCCCCATGGAAAATTTGTGATTTGATGAAAAATCAAAGATATATTTCACTGGACAACAGAGATATTTTGCCTGAAACCTGAAATACATTGATTCTTAAATTCTGCTGTGGTGCTTCATGGGAATTCTAGTTTTCGTGCCTCAAGCTGTTATTCTTCTTTATGAGCTGAGCTTCCCAGCTGGATTTCATTTACTGCCTCCTGTGATGTCTGCCTGCCTTCACAAAGGAGGTATACAATGTATCATGCAAGACACAATCAGATCAGGGTATCTGCCGTAAGAAAAGAATGGAAGTGTGACACACCTGATTTACAGCTCCCATGAGGCATTGACGTAGCATAAAAAAAGTCCTAAAAATCTATTTTCCCTAATTTGCAGCTATTTAATTAAAAAATAATTTCCCCCCACTCACCTTTAAAATAATAAGTAGATATGCTTAACTTTCTGCCTACTCATGTTTCATCCCTACCTTTCCTTGACCTGCATAGCCTCAGACATTTGGAAGACTGCTCAGTCCTTGAGAATTGCCCACAGATCGCAGGACATTTGATTGTGCTATGGCTACTAACAATGAAAGTAGCTTTGAATTTTTTTCTTTTTGCAAAATATTTCATGTAACTGAAAGTAGAGGCATGGCTTGGTGACATCTGCTGTTAAACAGGGAGAAGAGAGACTGGAGCTGCTTTGGAAGTCCAGGTGGACTGATGCTCCATAGATATCTATGCTGCTTTCTCCTGGTATCTCTTGGTGAGCAAAGAGAAATGACTGAATGGCCCAGACCACATTTTCTTATCAGTTACATTACAGTTGGGCACATCTTGGTCAAAATTCACTTACTTTTTAAGTTTGGAAGATAAAAAAATGCTATTATTCATGCTGGGAAATGAAAGAACTGGGGAATTTAATGAACTACGTGAGGTGAGGGGTCATCCTAACTCAAGGATCAGTGTTTCATGGCTGGATTGTGAAGCTGGGGCTTAAACGAAAGAGTGAGAAGAGGGGTCTGTTTTGGTGAGGCAAAAGTCCTTGGTGGCACAGATTCTGTTCAGGGCCTGATATCCCATTAATGACTGCACAGAGGTAGTCAACAGGTAATGAAGACAACAGGTAATGAGGAAGCCACTTTGAAGCAGATGACACTGCTGTTTCTGTGGCCATAAAGGGAAGCAAACCTGAAAAGCTCAGGTGAGGTCTCCACTACCCAGTAACCAATAAAGCTGCAATCAGTGCATCTGGGTTAGATGGTAGAGCTCTTGGAACAGACTAGGCAACATTTCATAGAGCTGCTTGATTTGGACCTGTCTGAGCTCTGGACATAGGAAAATAACTGTGGCATAAAGAAAAATGCATTATAAGGAAAGCAGAAGTCATTCAAATTTAACTCTTTTTTTCATTGAAATGAAAGAGGCCATTATAGATTTCATTAATCAGAATAGGGATGTGAAGCCAAATAGATTGTTACAATATGCATTAGGAAGTTGTGTTGTTCATGAGAGAGGAGATGGTGTCTCTGGCTCTGGTAAAATATAGACAGGAAGCATTTAACACAGGTTTAATCAGGCTACAACTTTATTATTAGATATCTGGGATTACCCAGTAGATAGTGTACAATGCAGGTAACCCCATGTTTATTCTGGGGGTTTACCATACCCAGGGTGAGGAGCATGCATCTGCTCCTCCTCTTTTTCTCTCCAGGTCCCACCAACAGATCTATTGTTGGGCCTTACCATTCCCACCCTCTGTAGTAGAATTAAGGTGAGCTATAAGAATAGCGGGAGGGAGGGTTTGCTGGCTCCCTGTAGTAACAATCAAAGGAGTCCCCGATGGCCCTCCATTTGTTCCTTCAATGAACACCTCTTTTTAAGTCCTTTTCCAAGCCATTTATCCATTCACTTTATATCTTTGTTATGGGCTACCTGCCTTGGGCAATTGCCCTCCACCCAAATAATGAGTTGCAACATATGGCCTCCAACCACACCCTAGCCAATATAGTGCCAAGGAAAAAAAATCTTTCTGAGCCTCCTAAAACAGGTGTGGTTTGCATAATGTCAACAGCAGGTGGTGACCAAGCCTGGTATTTTACCACCTAAAAGGGGAGGGAGGGTGAGCCCTGCTTCAGCCCTTAGTCCATGTAAAGAAGAAGGCTCCAGGCACCATACTGTCTCTTTTCAAGCCCTGCATTCCCAGGGGATGAGTCAGTGACCAACAGTGCCCCTTTGCAATGGTTTTCATCTCTCACACCTGATCCCAACCATAAAGCACAGTTCTCTTCACCTGGCCAGGCCAGCCAAACACTCCCCTGCTTAAAGGTGCTGAGAGGTTATTGTTTCAGAGGCAGTATGATTTGCCAAAAAAATCACTTTAGCAACTAGAAAGCTGCTTGTAAATATGATTTGCTGTAGTTGAAATATTTGTGACTGACAACAAAAACTTCAATTGCCTTTGTGAATCCTGGCCCACAATAATCTGGTGAGTACATGTTTAAAAAGAGCGATATATAGTAACTGTACATTTTCAATCAATCCTCTTGATCCCAGCTCTCTGTCATTCACAAGAACTTGCCAAGTCTGTTGAGCTTCCTAGTAGTGACCCACCCATTTAATTCATGGGCCATTCAACATTTAGAGAGAGAGGTCAATAAAAGCTTTCCAGAGTTGCAAACCTCTCTGTAATGGTTGTCCTAAGCAATACTGTCTGATGAGCCCCAATGGGAAATTGGAAAAGCAGCAGCCAATTTCCTGTTGCTTTTTCACTGACATTTGGTCCTATTGTTCTTGCTTTCCCCCCGCCCGCTGTGTTGAAATATTCTATGGAGTAGTAGGACTCCTCATTCCAAGATCTCACATAGAGGAGAGATTATGCCAATTAAGGAATTTAATATAAATGTGGTCTAATAATATGACAATGCACAGGATCAATAATCAAAATTTCTGGGTTCTTTTTCTGGTTTTCTCTTTATGTGATCATGGACAAGTATTTAACTTTCTTTTTGTTTTCTCATCATTTTATAGGAGAGTTGAAAGATTTAACTAATTAATATTTGTAAATGCCTTGAGATCCTTGGATTAAAGAAGCTATAGAAAACTAGAGCTGTTTTTTAAGTTTTGTCATCTTCTCAGCCCCCTTCTCTGCAATATGAATATGATAAAATGATGGTATCTTACAGAAACAGAATGAGAGGATGTGCTTATTTTTAGGTTTAGAGTTCAGAATAATGGTCTTGCCATTGTTCAAGATATGGACACTTTTGATCACATAAATATCAGAAATGGTGAATTTAATGGAAGATATATTATCTCCTTCGATTATTCCTTTGATTATTTTCTTAGACTTTTCAGTTCTTTCCTCTTTGTGAAACACTGTAGGTTATTTTATTGTCATAAACTAAATGAATATAGAAAATATTCACAACTGAGATGACTAAAGAAAATAAGCATGGCGGGTTTGGTTTGTTTATTTTTTGTTTAATTTAGGATTTCATTTATTTCTTATGGACACAAAAGACTAATTTACTTATTTATGCCTTGTTTTTAAGGCCTTGGCATCAAAATTTGAATCTGACTCATCCTGCTTATAAATCTCTCGAGGTATTCATTTGTGGAAACAAAGGAAGTAAAATCTTGTTGACTCTCATATGGAGAAGACTCTGCAGCCTAAAACTCTAAAATGATTGGATTACCTGTCTTGTAACACATCATCTTTCTTTTTGAACTAGTAACATATTGCTCCACAGTCACAAATATAAGTTAATCTGCATGTAAAATATTTTCTCAGCTTTGCCTCTTGGTCAGAAAAAAATAACCTGTTTTTTTTTCTTGCAAGGTTTCTTGTAGATTTAAGCTCTTTAGCTAGTAAGTCATATGCTTCAGTTTTAAGTTTGATTTTTGTCAGTTAACCTCAAACCTCAAATACAGGTTTTCACTCCAGGCAACCACTTTGATTCTTCTAGTCAATCCAAAATTTAGCAAAACTAGGAATGTGCATATCCTTTTCCCGTAATTATTGAGTTTATACAATTCTTCTTCCCTTCAGGATCTTTTTGGCAAGCATTCCACTCTCCTGGGTTTCAAGGTTGTGAGTTACAATTCATTCAGAGTGCAAGCCTTTGGTTAAGACAATGTCCTGAGGGTTATGAGGTCTGATAAATGGCAGAAGTAAAACGAGTGTTTTAGTTTCCCTATTTGGCTCGGTGATGTTGGGTACATTGAGGAACTTTTGTACATACCCTGGCATGGTTAGAGATTCAGGTCGAGAACATGCAGTCTACTCCACAGTATCCTATGCAGCCATGTTGACTTTAGGCTCCATATCAACACAGGAGTTTTTCCATATGACGTTGTGTGCAGGATCAAGCTCTTACACTGGAATAAGAGCTGTGACACAAGGAAATTAGAGAGGCTATAACCTTTATTAAGGGTCCAAAGCCATTATTTATTCTCCATACTTATTAATTTTACCTTCTGTGACCATGCATTAGCCTACTATTAATGCATTTTTGCATCTTCTGACTAACAAATGGTCTTTCACATAAAGGTATTTATCTTCTTATATATTCTTTTAAATGTAGTGATAAAAATGCCTACCATCAAATATGAAGATGTAGAATTTCCCTTTTGCAAAGGGCTGGCACAGGGCCTATTCACAAGTCAGGTTCTCAAGATTGTGCACAAGTGAGATTTAAGTGGTGCTGGCCAGTTCAGCCAAGATGAACAAATGCATCTGGAAATAAATGCTCTGAACAGCCATCACTGTGTTCCATAGAAACTTACCTTCTCACATGTCTACATATGGGAATCAGTGGTATACAATTACAGAGTCAAGTTCAGTCATCCCCTGTAGTATATTTTCTCTTGTTTGCTACATGCTTTCTTTATTTTCTTACCTGTATAATTATAGCAGTAGTATATTGGAAATCTACTGATTTTAGAACCTGGTATTATGGTTTTGATGAAGGAGATGAGGCCAAATACTGCATTGGTAAAGATAAAAAGCAAAGACAATATCAGAAAAAATGCGTAGCAGGATTTAAAAAGGCAGTGAATATTCAAATAAAAGGTATTATAAATCAACATAATGGGAAAACATCTTTGGCTCAACATCAATGGATTAACATACCAATGAATTTGTACTCAGGTAGTAATGTTACAACAAGAATGCATCACAATAATGTAAGAAATAGCATACATGCTCAATTCACTTTCATATTGGAATTGATCAAAGAATAAGCACAGTGGTTATTGGAATGAAATGTCTTTATTTCAACCAGACACTTGTTACTTATATTGGTCAGGTCTCAACTATAGGGAAAAATTGACTTAAGATATGCAACTCCAGCTACATGAATTACGTAGCTGGAGTTGCATATCTTAAATCACATTTTGGTGCTGTCCACACAGTGAGAGGTCGATGGGCGCACACGCTCCTGTCGCCTTCCCTTACTTTTCATGAAGAGCAGAATTACTGGTGCTGATGGGAGCACCCTTCAGTTCAAATTGGCAGGTCTTCACTTGACCCGCTAATTTGAATACTGGAAAATTGAC
Source organism: Pelochelys cantorii (assembly GCA_032595735.1). Taxonomy (NCBI): domain Eukaryota; kingdom Metazoa; phylum Chordata; order Testudines; family Trionychidae; genus Pelochelys; species Pelochelys cantorii. The sequence continues at coordinate 49,872,477 of CM064333.1, read as the reverse complement.
TATGGCAATGTTGATCTTCTCCATAGTGTAGACAAGCTCACTGTGTTTTTTACAATGTCCACTGACATATATAACAACATTTGGTACAATGTGGATGTTGAAAAGCGTTCTCTAACTTGCTGTGATACATTCACTAATAGAGTCCTTTCTGTAAGTTCTTGAAGTACACTCCTCTAGTAAAACATCTTTATTTCACTGTCTAATGCAGAGATGAGGTACCTTTTTTGGGAGAGGGGCACTGACACACAGAAAAATCATTCAGGGGCCACACAAAAATGAGATACAAACACCCCCAAAACACCTCACTGAGGGTACGGCTACACTAGCTCGTTAGTTCGAGCTAGGTAGGGTAATGAGGGCAAGCGGAGTTGCAAATGAAGCCCGGGATTTAAATATCCCGGGCTTCATTTGCATGCTCCCGGGCGCCGTCATTTTTAAATTCCCCTTAGTCCGAACTCCGTGCCCGCGGCTACCCGCGGCACGGACTAGGTAGTTCGAATTAAAGATCTTAATTCGAACTACCATTACTCCTCATTCCACAAGGAGTAATGGTAGTTCGAATTAGGATCTTTAATTTGAACTACCTAGTCCGTGCCGCGGGTAGCCGCGGGCATGGAGTTCGGACTAAGGGGAATTTAAAAATGATGGCGCCCGGGAGCATGCAAATGAAGCCCGGGATATTTAAATCCCGGGCTTCATTTGCAACTCCGCTTGCCCTCATTACCCTACCTAGCTCGAATTAACAAGCTAGTGTAGCCGTACCCTGACACCTTACCGGCCATTGTTCATGATATCTCAATACATGTAACCCATTGAGATATTTTTTGCCTTCTTAATTTCACTCCATATAGTTTTTGATGGTTCTACAAGAGCCTTGCATTTTCATATCTGAAAAATTAATAAAAAATTCCTTTGTGCTGACAATTCTATTGTAGTCAGTTTCAAAATATGAAAGAACGAATGCTAAACGTTCATAATTTAAAGTGTCAAGAGTGCAATCTGGGATAATAGAATACATGTCTTGCAAACTTGCACTTTAATATGGCAAACTACTTGGTCAGCAAGCAAATTAATTCATTTATAATTTGATATTATTGCAAGTAGTGGGTCAGCTTCAGCAGACAGCTCCATCCAGAATTTTGTTGTCACACAATGCATTTCATAACTGAGATATCTTTCAATAAAATCAGTGAGTGGCATCTGTATGAAGAACATATTTTTATCTGTTATTCTTTGAGGGGAAGCTGTATTTTTCTAAATGTTCTTTTCTTCCAAGCAAATAAACAAATTATTCTAAGTGTTTCCAAGTCAAATTCTTTGACCAGAAAGGCTAACTAACATTAACAGTAATGTTCTCATGGAGGTGCTTTATGCATATATAGAGTAGTGCATTGATATATTGTCAGTGGTATGTCAGCCCCTACAATTTCATGAAGAACCTGGGCATATTCTTGTCAAAACCTCTCATTTCCCTATAGCAGATATTTTATTGTTACACTTACACAGACTTTAGAGGTTATCAAAATTAGCAGTAATATTAATTTGATCTGAACAGGCAGAGGATCCAAAAAAATTGAACAAGTGCGAACAGAAATGTCTGTTATGAGGCCTAAGATTAGGGTGACCATCGGTCTCGTTTTTACTGGGACTGCCCTGTATTTAAGCTGCCTTTCAAGCGTCCTGACTTTTTTTTTTTAAAGGGCAAAATGTCCCATATTTGCATGCCTCCTGCTGGTCCTTGAGTTCCTCAGTCAGTGCAGCTGCAGCAGCCTCCAATTTGTTGCTGGCAGTAAAGCAGGCACCAACACTCGGTGTCTGGAGTCAGGTAGGGAGCCGATGGAGAAACATAGAAAGAAACCTGGTGGGAGTTTCTTCTTTCCCTGTGCACCCTAAAGAAGGGTGGAAGTCAGCCATCCTTTTCCAGAACATGGGCTGAAGCCCTGACCACTGGTACCCCCCCTGGGCTGAAACCCCTTTCTCTCTTGCCCACCACCTCTGGCTGCAGACCAGTTCCCAGGCAGCCCCTGCTGCAGCGCTGAAGCTCTTTTGCCGCTGCAGGGCTCAGCCCTATCCCCGGGCAGCCCCTGCTGCAGGGCTGAAGCCCCATTCCTGGGCGGCTCTGGCCACAGAGTTCAAACCATGTTCTGGGGCAGCCTTCACCATGGGGCTGGAGCCCTGTTCCTGGGCAATCCCACCCGCAGAGCTCAAGCCCCATTCCTGGATGGCCCCCCACCATGGAGATCAGCCCCAGCCCCAGCCCAATTCTTCCTCTCCCCTCCCCTGTAGGGCTAGAGCCCTGAGTGCCAGTGGCTCCTCCCCCCATCTCCTCTGTGGGGCTGGTGCCCCGACCACTAGCAGCTCTCCCCGTTATTGCTGCAGTGCTGAAGCCCTGAGGACTGGTTGCTACTCCTCCCCCACTATGGGGGTGAAGCCCTCAGTGCTGGCAGCCCCCCCGCCCTCTTTGGACTAAATCCCTGAGTGCCGGCAGCCCCCCCTCTTTGGTGTCTGGTACTGGGCATAGGGAAATGTGGTCACACTAGCTAAGAGAGAGACATCAGGGGAAAGATTTTTTTCAACTTCTGAGTCTTGACTTACACAAGAAAGACATGAATCCTTACAGTGAAAGAAGACCAAAGCCTAATTTTTGAAAAATAGCCTGGAAGGCTAATTCGAAGTGCTAATTAAAAAATAGCTTTCTACAAAAATAGTTATATAAGGAAAGATGAAACTGACATACTGTAAAAGTTATTACTACAAAGAGCTTCATTCTGTTGCACAAAAACCAAAGGGGACTACTAACAGATTTTATTTATCCTTTAAAAAAAGAAAAAAATGTTTGGAAACATGATTAAATTAGCTGATTGTATAATCCGCATGCAGTACAGTTTATGAAGATTACAATCTGCTATCAGCAGATACAATAGGGAAGGTACCATAGGAGGATAAAAACAAGGTCTATCCAGAGGTACCTCTGATGAAATACCTTGGAAATATGTGCAGAATGGTGACCATTGAAGGAGAAAATGATTTCTGAGACCAGCAGAAGATATGGATGCAGTCAACAGTTATTGGTGACCACCTGGGGCAAGAATTATACTTTTCAAGGGCCCCAAGGAACCACTGCAGTGTTTGTGTGTGTGTATATATATGGGGAGGGAAAGGAGGATTTCCTGGTAGTAGTATTCCATCCTACTATCAGCTAAAGGAGATCTTTTTGTTCTCCAATGAAAGAGGCCTCTGCACCTTGGAGAGCTTAAGTTTAAGGTTCTAGTCATCTGTGTGTCCAAGCATATATATGTGTGTGAGAGAGTTTTATTAACTGTATATGCTGTTGCAGCTATGGATTTGTTACACTAGGAGGAGGCACCTATGCATACATATACCTAGTTGTGAACCTCTGTCTATAGACTTTAGGGTCTTTCCCCATGGAAAAAATACAAAGTATTTCCCTGCATAAGAATAACCTGCTTATGTGAACTTGGGCGCCTTGACAAATTTTTCTTATAATTTTTGCATTTATTAAAGTGTTATCAAAATTGTGCATATTTTGTACAGTTTGTTGGCATCCAAATAGGGTTATTGTGATGAACTATTTTTCAGCACTTTTAAAAATGTAGAGCTGGATTGGTTGATATTTCCCAGAAAATGGGGAAAAAGCTGGAGAGTTGAACCTGAAGTCCTCTAACAGTAATGTCATCTCACTAGGTTTCTGTGCTTGAGTATGTTCTAGAAGTCTTCCTGCAATAGGGATTTCTGATGGCCATATTTTGTATTATATCTCAGAAGTAGCATCAGCAAATCTATAATAGAAGATCTAACTGGGTTGTTAGCCAGCACAATTTATGCCTTTGGTCCTTTTGTGCTACCTTTGATTTAAAGATCTTCTCCTCATTACTAATTGTGCAATTGCATTGATATAGAGACCAGCCTTTGACAGTGCCTCTACTGTTGACTGTCCCTTGGAAGAAGATTTGGTGTAACCTGTACTCATACATTGGGCTGCTGGCAGCTTAAATTCCACTTGGTACTCATCTATATCTGGGAATTGCTATTGACCTAGATTTTGTTTGTTTATATTTTAAATAAAATAAAGAGCTAATTAGAGATACAAAAGATACCAAACTTGCTGCTTAATTTACCAAAAAAGCGAGAACTATCATTGATTTGTAGCAGTTGTTATTATTCTGTATTCAGGAGCTACTATCAGTCAGATTGTATTTTAAAGGATTTTATGTTATTTTACTAGACAATACATTTGAATTTGGAAAGTAGCTTGCTTATGATTTTAATATTATTACTTTTTAACCTAAGATTGTAACCACTGAGCCATATTCAAATTAAGCTCCACTCTTATCTATATTACCAAAGTATATCACTTAAGTAAAAGATATGCATTTCCCAAGGTGAAATCAGTAGTCAATATTTGACTCAAGACAGCTGCTATATTTGTTACAAATTCCTCAAGTCCTACAGGTGCTCCTATTTTATTATATTCCCAGGATTTATTGTTTAGATGGCATTTTATCATTAACATTAATTGCACATTCAGTATTAATATTCATTACTACGCTTTGTTTAGTTACTTTGCCTTTTTGTACTCTATTCCAACACAGTGGCCCAAAGCACAACTCTTCTTTGGCATTCATTGAGGCAGAAGGAACAAACTGGATTAGGAACCCCATGAGTAAGTGATATGGCACTTAAAATACAGCACTTCCATTTAGGAGACTGTTGCCCTGTAAGTATTGAACATTTGGTCACATCACTTTCACTATGATTATGTTCAGTGAGTGTGCATACTCTGCTCCTTTTGGGTGTCCCCAAATTTCAACCCAATAAAGCTGGTAGGGCTCTTGCTGAAGCATTACAGTTATTAGAAAGCAAAACTATTAAGCAAAGAAGAATTAGTGATGAGATTAATTAGGAAATTCTGCTGAGAATGCTTGCCCATGAAATATTGCCATATCAACCACTCAGTCCTTAGGAATGCAAATGAGACTTGACCTGGCTTTAATAAACGTTTGGAAAGCACTGAATTGTGTTTAATAAAACAGATATTTTTAAATGTAACTGCAGGTTGTGGATAGGGCTAGATGATGGGGAAGTACAGGGTCAAATACAGCAGCTGTTGGTTGGGAAATGTTTAAGTACTATTTAGGTAAGCAGACAGAATTTTCTAAATTTACCCAAGCTAAATTAATTGATCTGAAAAAACTCATGAGATTAAATGCTTTGAGAGTGTTTTGCTGATTCAGACTCACCACAAGAAGGAAAGAGATTTTCTTGTGGTACTCTGGTACCTCTCCTTCCAGTTCTAGAAAATGGCCAAGAAATGCACAGGAAACAAAAAATCAAATGAGGGCAAAAAATCAAAAAGGTTAACACATATGTTGCCGGCAAGAGTAAGTCTCAGGTCCTACACTGGGTTCTCAAAGCACAAAGGATGCGACACAGGTATCTGTCAAACACAAGTAGTTTATTTCCTGACAGCTAACAGCTGCACCCCTTAACTAGAAGGGCAATATAACAAAGAAGTGGCATATCTTATGTCCCTTCCTGCTAGCCGGGGATCCCAAGTTGGCTGCGGACGAAGTGGGAGGTTGTCTCAGCTTCTGAGGTGCCGGTACCCAGAGCCCATTGGTGAGGTCCAAATTGCTGTGCTCTGGTGCATCTTTAAATACTGTGTCTCTACCTTGTTTGTGGCAGTTTGGAGATTTCCGGGGTTACTCATTGCTTGTTACAGTATGGCTCAGCTGTACTGCTTGTCCTTTGACTTTGTTTACATGATCAGTACATTTAGGTAAACAAGATTGTTATGTTCCCGCCCTTATCTACAATTCGTTCTTGCTACAATGGCGTATGTTCCTAGAGGCTTGCTTCTGGCTCATCAGTAGTAGGGAAAGGGAGAGAATGGATAAGGGGGGAGAATGCTGGCCTCATCCCCCCTATACTTCACATGTACAGAGTTCTTCTGCAATTGACCCCTACAACATATTTTTTGCCTCCTCTCCAAAAAAAAAAAGAAAAAAGAAAAAGAAATATAGGACCAATTAAGCAGTGGGTGAAAGTTCTCTCTTTCTGTAGGGGTCAATTGTGGAAGAACTCTGTATGTGTGAAGCATAGGGGTGGTGAGGCCAGTATTTAAAGCTGCACCAGAGCACAGCAATTTGGACCTCACCGATGGGCTTTGGGTACCAGTGCCTCGGAAGCTGAGACAAACTTCCACTTCATCCGCAGCCAACCTGGGGTTCCCGACTAGCCGAAGGGATATAAGAAATGCAGCTTTTCCTATCATGTTGTTCTTTTAATTAAGGGGCACAGCTGATAGCTATCAGGAAATAAACTACTTGTATTTGACAGATACCTGTGTAGCGTCCTTTGTACTTTGAGAACCCAGTGTCGGACCTGAGACTTACTCTTGCCGGCAACACTTTCTTTCTGGTTATTTATAAACATTTAATTACTCTGGCATCCTGATCTCACCACCATGGCCTGTCAAGGGGAAACCTTACATTATTGAATTCATTGGGTTCATTCATCCCTACAAATAATGCATCATGATAACATGATATTCTAAGAGATATTCTTTCACTCTTCAAGGGCGCAGCTCACCTTTTTTCATTCTCTGTATTTCCTTTACCCCTAGCTATTTGGTAAACAAAGTAAATGTGTGAGCTTAAACACATTGACATTTCCCCTTTAAAAGAATAGCTAGATCCATTAGCAGCAGTACTGAGCTACACTCCAACTAATTACAATCCTGCTCAGATGTGTTTTGATTCATATCCTTGCATCACTTGTATTTTAGATTCAGTCCAATTAAATGTATAGTGTTCTATTCTCTCTCTGTGAAAAAGTAACCCCTAAAACATTCATATAAATAAGAAACTAAACCACTATTGTCTGGCATGCTGTGTATGATGCAACATCACATAAGAACAAGGAAAATAAGACAACTGTCAGGTATTTAAAATTGGTTTTTATTGTTAATTGCTTAATAAGCAATTACATGCTTTAGATTTTCATCATCCTTGATCTTACTTCATACATACGTATTGACTTATATTCTGGCACTATAGAAAATAGTGGCAGACTTTCTGCTTCATTACAATTCAAGAGAATGCCAGAGAGCAAGGGGCTGCCAAGAAACCAGTTTGGCTCCCTAAATCCTCTAACCTGTGATAGCAGCTTAATGGCTGCTCTAACTTGTGGCAACTCATAGTCTCTACAGGGCCAAAGACCAGGTTTATGGGATTGCTCCTTGTTTCCCACATTCTGGGAGTTAGTGTTAGTTTAAAAAGTTTTGCTGACTCAGCACTTTGTCAGCAAAAAGCGGCAGCCTAGAGGGGGATCTGTTGAGAAAGAAAGCCTTTTTCGACAGATCCTGTAAACCTCCTTGCAGGAGGCATAAGGGATCTGTCAAAAAAGGCTTTCTTTCTTGACAGATCCCCCTCTAGACTGCCGCTTTTTGCCAACAAAGTGCTGAGTTGGCAAAACGTGGTGGCCATTTTTATGCAAATTAGACATGGGATATTTAAATCCCTTCCTCATTTGTAATGTCTACCTGCCTAATCTGCATCCCTCTGCCGACAGAGGGATGCAGTCTAGACATACGCTTTGTGTTTACCTAAGCAATGCAAACTGAGCACAATAGGCAAAGAACCTGTCCCTTAGTATTATAAGAATGAATTCAAAGCAGGAATAACTGGGTGGTTAACTCTATAGTAAATTGTAATAGATTAAGTGCCATCAACACTGAATGAGGGGGGTTGTTACCCACTGGCATGGCTTTATGTTAAATGTTTTCTCAATTACATTCATAATTATCTTTATACTAAATGGCAGTACTGTACGCATACAGAGACCTGACATGTTAGTGGAAGGCCTAAAATTCTGACATTACTCATCTGTACGTGATGGACTTACTTTTTTCCATACAATGTAAAAAACTACTTTGCAATTAAGATATGGGTACACTGAAACCTGTCCTATATGGTCTACAGGGTCCTTTAGGTAGAAGTATCCTTTAACTATAGTTCAAACAACACTATTAGAAACATTATGAATATTTTAAAGTGGTCTCTTAAAAAGCTGATTTGTCTACTGGAGTAATAGACTGTAACAAGTTTTCTAGTTATTAATAAGTCAAATTAGGCTGTTAAAATGTCCTCTTATATAAAACAAGAGATACTGGAATTACAAAAATATACCAACACTTAAAATGTAGGAATAATCAAATATCTCAAACTAAAATCCATATTTAAATGTATGCAATATGTACAATCTATTAGGTAAGCATTATACATGGTAAAAGGCCCTTAAACAAACCTGGAACCAGGTACAGGATAATGTACTGTTTTATCATGCTTTCTCCAGGTTTTTTAATATTCAACGACGCTTCTTTAGTATTGCTTCTACTCTAAAAGCACATTACTCAAATCCAGTTTCTACCTGAGTAGAGCTTCTGACTTTTTGTTTTGCCAAGTAATTCATTAATGACTCTTTTACATGCCTTGGGTGGTTCATATCCATTATCCTCATTAATAGTCTAGCCTAAGGAAGTCTTTCAATATAAATAATCTTCCAAAATGCCTAGATAGCATAGTTGTGTTTCTTTTTATAGTAACCTGTAATTCTCTAAATGTTTTTGACCCTTTTGCTATTCAATGTGAGCATGAATTGTAGAATACAGTACATCAGCTATGTAATTTGCTTTTTTTTTTTCAACAAAGGATATCGTTTTTCTCCAGTGCAACATCTCCCCCACAGACAGAAGTTCATTGAATATATGTTCATGTAATTTTTGCTATAAAGCTTTTAACTAGTCAGGTAGACTTTCAAACTACACTAGCTGGTTTAAAGTAGTTTTGAATTGAACCTAATTTGTTAAGCAATTGTTTTAAAGCTTTTTAGCATCTATTCACAATGGGAATGGAGGCATTATTCATTCTCACGTAGGCTTTTTGGAGTGTTAAGCACAACCCAACTCTGAATCCAAACCTGAGCTTTGTAGTCTCCGGCAAAAGTGAAATGGAAAAAAAAATATAAAAGGTTGATTAATTAAAAGTTGCTCAGGACAGATCTTTCTAGTATAGAGAGGGGCTTATTTCAAAAACATCATCTTTCTGGGACTGAATTACTAGCTCTGTTACTCAGTTAACAGTTAAAGACAAAACCGTAAGGTTTTCTCACAGATGATTAATTAATAAGGTAAATGAGTGGTACTTCATAGGGATCATACTATTGCATCATTTAGTGTGACAATATTATTTTTTTTAAATGCATGTGAGAGGAGAAACAGAAGGCAAAGCAAGTCAACGCCATGCCTTAATGGTGATAAATATTCATGTGATGCAGTCCCACCAGTGTACTGTAATATTGAAAACATCATAATAGAGTTTATCATTGTTATTTTTTTCCTAAAGTCACCAGCACTATGCCAGATTGAAAAACTCCTTTGTTAATGATGTCTTATAACTTCATTCTGAAAACTAGTGCTTATTATCTTTATCATATTTTAATGTTCTCTCATAAATTAACTTAATTTGGAATCATTGCTATGATGGAAATAAGTCTACTACATTTGTGAATGTATTCAATGATATTTAACAATCTATACATTTTCCCTGTAAATAAATCATTATGCAATTTTCTCAATGAAATTAATTTCCATTAACTGTAACTGCTAATGTTGGTTCAACAAATATCATTTTACTATTGCAAACTCTCATTATGTTGCTTTCATTTATAGTAAACTATCATCTTCTAGTAAGCTAACTTACATAAGATTACCGTAATCTGTCTTCAGAATCCATTGAATCTGACTATTTCCACTTCCTCGGTAACATCCCTCACTGAGGCAAATGGTGTTTAGCTCCAAAGAACAGTCTTGCACAGCAGGTATAATAGTATGAATATTGTTACTATTATGCACAAAAGAAGGTTAAAGAGAACCGTTCTTTTGAATCAGTACTGTAGGCACCCTACCAAAAACCCTCATAGTTCCCTGTTAAATGTTTTAAAAGTACCTTGTAAATCATTTACATCTTTCTGCTGTTAGTTTGCTGTTGGTAGTGTTTAGTCTGGTTCCAACAATACAGGAATGTTAAATTTTCATTTTGTTGAAAAGAACAAAATATTGTAAGTCTTTTGCTCGTTACTGTCTGCTTTTTCTGGGAGTGGTAGTTTCCCAGTCACATAGATCACAGATGTTTTTTCATATTCTCTGAGTGAAGTATTTGCATCCTCTTACCTGCTGATGGAGTGAACATGTATGTCTACAAAGTGCTTGTAACTGAACTAATACATGATTCATATGGACTCCTTTGAACAGAACATTGAACTATCTGGACACAGTTGCTATAGGCTTGATTCTTAGAAGTATTACTGTAGGTGACATAGGAAAAGGGTAATCATGGGTGTCAGGTGAACTGCTGGCTGGGGGAGGTTAGCCCTGGCCCTGCTCCTTCCATTTGACTCCCTCCCCCTTCTGTGCACCTCCACTGCTGAAGCCCAGAGCCCCCCCACTCTGGCCTCAGCCTCCCCCAGACTGTGATACCCACTATCCATGAGTGTAACCAATACAAGAAATACTGAGATGGACAAAGCACACAAGGCCTAACTCATTTGTTTAGTTTTGAGCAACAAGACTAAATGTTAGACTTGTCGCAAAGAGCAAGGACCTTTCCTGTCTGTAAAGAATACTCAGAATTAGCTCTTCTCTGTGTGCAGCAGTAAAATAAACTGGACACAACATGTGTCAGTTCATCCTGTTAGATCAGGAAATGATTATTCATTTATTATATTGTTCATATGGATACAGTAGAAAACCTTTATTCTGAAAAAAGCTGATCCCAAGCACATGGAAGTCCATGGAAGGATTCTCATTGAACTCACTAGGCTTTCATTTAAGCTCCTAGTACTTTATCAGTTTAGCAATTTTGACAAATTAAAGCAGGAATACTATGGTGGGAAACTTCAGAGGAGCCTAAGGGAGATAGATACTCAACTCCATTTCAGTGGAAGTAGCACACTCGGTTCCCTTAGCCGTCTTTGAAAATCCCAGCTCAAAGGTTAAATGTGAGGCTAAATGCTGGAGCCCTTGCTCTGGCAAAAGAACCACTGAAGTCCATCAGATTATTACTTCAGTGTGGACCCAAGGCTTTGAACCACAGAATTCCCACACAAATGGATATAAATAAAATGATGTGCCACACACACACATAATTTAAAGAAATCATTTAATAAAATAATTTGTAAAGCCTTATTTCTAATGCGTCTTCATTCAAGTCTCACTGATATTTGGCATGGGGCTTCATTTTGGACAATAACCATAATGAAAACCATTTAAATCTATTTATCTTGTTTTGTGATCCAACCTGTGTCTTACTACACCATGTGAAAGGCTGGGGCCCAATGACAACCATGTGGAATGATGTCATTCAGTACTAACATATTAAATTGGTTCTAAAACTGCACTTTCATAGTCTCTATTTTTCTCTTCTTAAACTGACATTTCTCTTTATGTTGAAGATAGTTCCCCAAAACAAAGCTTGAAAAATCTTTGAAATAAAACATTGATTATTTCTTGCTTTTTGTTCTAATTAGCTACCTTATAGTCATAAGAAAGCAGAAAATGGATACTTAAGGACTTATAGCAGATGAATAAATAATATTTGTGTGTACTCTTACAAATTCCAAGTATCAAAGATACAATATAACTGTGCTTCATTCTCCAGATACAACTGACAGCTGGCAGCAATACAAAGGCCATGCAAGGAGCCTGAAGATTACATTGTTAGACCTCCTGGGCTTTTGTTTTGTTGAAAGGGACAAGCAACTTTATACAATTTAACCCCCTCCAGTGTAGATCCTCTCACATGCCAAATCTTTTATGTAGAGTAGTTTAACTATGCTAATGAAAGGCAGTAAGAACCTTACCAATATATTAGAGAAATGAAAAATCCACAGTTTAAGAGCTTATAGCTGCTGTTCATTGCTGAAAAATTATATTCAGGAGACCCAATACAATAAAAATAGCCTCTGAAGGGTAGCCATGGTAGTCTTTATCTGTAGAAACAACAAGGAGTCCTGTGGCATCTTAAAGGCAGATTTATTTGGGCATAAGCATTATTATTAAAGTAAATGCACTGTATTGCACAACCTTATATTATGTGAGGTGCTAACTTAACAAATCATACAACTTAATTAATTACAGAGAAAATCAGTTTCCACAATTAAATTATTTTTATTTGTAGTTGTCATCACAAAATAATTTAAATAATAAATACAGAATAAAAAATGTGGCAAATGTGTACTTAATGTTACAGGTTGAACCTCTGTTAACTGGGACTCCCTGGTCTGGCAGGACCACAGTTGTTCCAGGACCAGAGAATCCCAGTGGAAGGCTGGTGGCTGGCCGCCCTGCAGCTGGGCTGCCTGATGCACCACAGCTGGGCTGCTAAGTACAATGCAATGGGGCTGATCGGTGGGGCCAGGAGCCCAGCACACTGCAGTGGGGCTGCCCAGTGTATCCAGGAGCCCGGAGCACTGCAGTGGGGCTGCCCAGTGTATCCAGGAGCCCGGCACACAGCAGCGGGGCTGCCCGGCACATTCAGGAGCTCAGCCCACTTTAGCAGGGCTGCCTGGCACATCCAGGAACCCAGAGGGCTGCAGCGGTGCTGCCAGGTGCGGCCAGGAGCCCAGTGCATAGGGAAGTAGGCTGCCTGGCTTAGCAGGGAAGGCAGGGTGGGACTGGCAGGGCAGCAAGGCTGGCAGGGGAGGGGGAGGCCAGGAGGCTGGCAGCCAGTCCAGGGCTGGGGGGGGAGGCAGTAACAGGGGGGCAGATATGACCTCTCCTGGTCCAGAAAAAACCCTCATCTGGGACTGGTCAGGTCCCAAGGGTGCTGAACCAGGAAGTTCCAACCTGTATTTACATGTTTGAAAGCACTAGTATGGATCTTGAATGTATTTCTCCAAAAGAAGAATGGACAAAAACTAATGTAGTGCTGTGTTATGGCATCCAAATAGTCTTAAAGTTCTCTCTCTCTTTCTCTCTCTCACACACACAGCTTTCTTTTCTTCTTTTTACATAGCTGTCATGGAGACCTGGAAAAATATTTTGAGAAAATGTTGGTCAAATAAATGTTTTCTAAACAGCAATTCTTAAACAGTGGAAAGTATTCCCCTCCATTTCTTTGCAGATCATTGTGGAGGGGCAACGTAACCAAGTCTGATTAGCTGTTTTCCTGTGAATTCATTAAATGGCATTAGTCAACGAGAGGTCAGGAAATGGAGGTGGTCATGCTTTTTGCATTTGACTTCATGGAGGCCTTCCATTCAAAATATGGAATCGCTAGAGTATATCCATTTGGTTGCTGCAATGAGTTTAATTTTTAGAATCCTGGTGGCCTACAGTAATACATTACTTCTTATGATTCTGCCCAAGCACACAGAGATTGTGTTGGGGCTGGTATTGCTATAATCAGTGTTTATAATCTGTGTGTCTAAGATATTTCTCAGGCTTTCATCACTATAGTATTTGAGTAGCTGTAGTATTCAGTGTAATATCCAAAGTTAATTCTACTTTGTTGGTTCAGGACCTAATGGCATGTGTGAGATTATCTTATGGCATTTAAAATTTGAGATAAGCACGATCTGGCTCTTACCATTGGAGTGGGACTTACATTTTGAACATGGCATGCTTGGTCAAATCATCACCCTGGCGTTTTGATTTTGGGGTTTATCCTATTTGATCTTTGGGTGATATGTGAATGTGGTATCTTTAAAAGTTCACAAAGACACTATTCCTTGAAAGAATAAGTCAGAGGCTACCAGTAACACGGTTTGTGTATCAGGATGGTCCAGGGTACATAAATGAACAATTCAAAAATGGCACTAAGCACCTTTTCTTCCTCTTTCTAGTGGCTAATGTTGTGTTGAACTCTTCTTTCTGCAGGTGCAGTTCCTCCTAGCCCAGTCAATTCTACTCCATATGCTGGTGGGAAGATGTGCTAGAAAGAATATAAAAGACATTTTGGCTCACATGTTATTGAAATTTTGCCTTCATAGCCTGTCAAAGCTCTATCTAAGAGGCTGAACTCAGGCATCCAAAATGGATCCCATTTGTCACATCCTGATATTGAATTTCTTGGGGCTGTCTGATTATTCTAACTTACAAGAATAAGGAATTTGCTTGACAAATTTTTGATTCTTCATTTTTATGCAGCTACAGATCTTTAATACTGTGCATATTTTTTTCATATGTGAGTGAAACTCAATTTGGGCAAGGTAAGGTTACGAAAAATCCTGTATGGCTAGACTATACAGTTTTTCCAGGATACCCGTTCCACGTCCAGGGACAGCATTAGCTCTTCTGCTTTTTTTGCGGAAGAGCAAACACACTTCCGAAAGCTTTTGGAAGCTTCCAAAAGAGGGTTTTTTTCCAACATTTGGCCCAGTCTAGACGGGCCAAATGTCAGAAAGGCGTCTTCCAACAAAAGCATTGGAAAAAGCTACGCAAAATGCAGAGTGCATTTTGCGTAGCTTTTTCTGAAAAACCTGTGTAGTCTAGCCATACCTGAGGAAGTAATTCACACACAATGTATTCTTGCAACTACAGGAGTTCCTTGCAAAGAAATAATTATATAAATTTTGATGTTCTTAGTCTTGCATCTTCTTTAGCTAAAATGCTTTTCAAAGGAAAAAAGAACAGATTTTTTTATTTTCCTTGTCTTTATCACGTGAGGAGAATTAGTCATGAAGAGATAAGGACACTTCATAAAATTGCTTAAAAGGGAATGTTAGGTCAAGTTCTGCTCTCATTTACACAAGTATATTCCAGACCTAGCCTATTTAAGTAATTGTAATCATTCTGGCTTGACACCAGTTTATAATAGCATAATCTGGTTTACTGTTCTTGGCAGTACTACTTTTATTGGCAGATATGGCCACTACTGTTTTCAGTGGGTCTTTACTTAACATTTAATGATGTTACTTTTATTTTAATATTTTAAGTAGGTAGTGTAAATTGAGTGCCTTAACAAAAAAAAAAACCCAACACTTTTATCCATACACCTACAAATGTTCATTTGTATTTCAAGTGACCCATTACATTTTCACTAACAATCATTAGAGCTGTGTGATCTTATTGCAGGTTGGTCTAGGACTGAAATTGTAAGAACTTCCAACTCTGGATTTGGTTTCAGTGCTGAAAGCAGCACAAGAAAAAGAGATTTTCATTATAGTACATTATAGTGCAATTTCATTATAGTACATGACCAATGTTCTTGAGTACAGTCATGCCACATCGAAGAACTATGCAGCAGTATTGCTTTGGGTCTTCCAGTGAAATGTATGAATACAGTTTGGATCAATCCTGATAAGGTTTGCCATCATTGAGGTGTAGTTACAGTTGTTCACTGAACTTCAGTTTCTAGGCAAAGCAACATGAAAAGATGTTAGCCTTAAAACTAGAAATCCAAAACAATGGAATGGAACTCAGGTATGACAGGAACCTTTGACAGCAGGATATACATTTGAGTAATAATCCCGTTGTTACAAAGACCCAAATCCTGCCCCTGTCAGGCATGATTATAAGGAGAATGTCAGCCACTTGACTCCAACTAGGTCAGTTCTGCACCTGTTCTGAAAAGCCTGGTACAAAAGAGGGGTCCTGAACCTCTGTTCTATCAAGACATAAACCTGCTTGAGAGAATTAGGGAAAGGAAATGGGTTCTAGCTACTTTTATTACTCAAATCTCACCCACCCGTAAAGCAGTTTCTGGTTTTCAGATCCAGTGCTCTCTGTCTTTCTGTGCCACGGAGTATAACTGTCATTCATTGGCTCATGTCTTTCATGCACTCTCTTCTATAGATTTTCCACTCAGGCCCACTCTATACTCAATGCTTTCTTCCTTGCTACCCACAGCCTACCCAAATAACTGCATACTGAGTTATCCCACCTTTGAAAAATCTTGTCAGTTCTATCAATGTTTGCCCTTTGTCATCTCCTTCTACTTCCAACAACACTGAGCCACATTCACATCCTGTATTTTACTGGTGAAATGCTCAGTGTACAAGATGACTGAGAGCATGAGAATGGGACTTACTTCCCCCAGCTTATATCATCACCTTACATTTCTTCATATCGAACTGCATGCTCCACTTATCTACTCATCTGCCACTTCAAGTCATTTTAAATCACTCTTCTCTTTTGTATTTCCTCCTCCCATGCCTTCTCCCTTTTTTTGTATCATTGGCAGATTCAATCCTATTACTTTACTTCTGCCCGATCATTGATATTTAAAGTGAATAATGTTGTCCTAACATTGATTTTGTTGCACTCCAGCAGTCACCAAGAACAAACAATATAAGGTTATAGCATTGATTTCATGGATTTCAGGTTTTCCCAATCATGTTCTTGTTAAACACCTTGTAAAATACATCATGTCACATGCTCATCTCTTCAGTTTCATGGCAAACTGAATCCAGTGCAGGCAATGGGTTTCACACTGGGACGATCTGTCCTCCCAAGTGCCAGGGAGGAAACAACCCTTCGTTCAGAGCTGTACATGCCAGGGGAACCTAAGGGTAGTCTATAGCATGCAGTACAGTATTTCACATTACCATAATTTGTGAACAACTGGATAACCTGGCTGCTGCAAACCAGTATCACAGTCTAATACAAATCTAATAAAACTTTTGAAGTCATTCTCCAGTGCTCTGGGGAGTATACTTGCCATTTCTGCAGGAGCCTAGGTCCATCCGTCCAATCTATTATAAAAGTAAGATGCAAGCACAGTATGGCATGCCTAAATGGCATTTCATGTCTCAGTTGTGGAACACTTTTTGGGATAACTCATGACTATTCTGTTGGCTAAAAAGTAAGATAAAGAGTAGTATATCACATAAACAAATCTGTAATTGGATGAATCTATTCCTTTTAATTGTTTTATATCGTAATATATTGTTGCCATTTATGCTATAATCTTTGACTTGGATGAAGATGTTGAAAGAAGTCTAAACCCAACTTTGCAGCACTCTAACATGTACAGTTTGGGAGACTGTCACCTTTTGCACATGATCTTACACATAAACATAACAAAAACACTGATACAAGATCTTTCTGGGCTGAGGTTGCATCACATTATTTGAATAATTCTTAAAAGTATTTCTTATAAAAATGTCTTAGAGTACATGGTAGCTAAACAGAGACAAAGGGGTATTTTTTGTTTTATTATATCTATGTTTATGAAAAAGAAAAAAAATCAAATCTATGTTAAGTGACCTCCCACATGACGAGCAAAAATTGGTTGGTTACTGAAGGTTGAACAAAATTTACTAAAAAACAGGGAGATACCTTACAACATGTCACCTGCTGGAGGATGTTCTTCATTCAGCTTTCATTGTATTTCATTCAGCTTGTATTTCATTAAATATGTGACACATAGTGTCACATATTTAATGTCACAGGATCAATATATTAAACAAGGTAAATTGCAACAGTCAACATACAATTAATTTTCTTAGGGCCATTTCTTAAAGGGAATTTCATCAAGTACTTCCAACTCCAACTGACTTGAGCAGGTTTTACAGATGCTGAACCATCCTTTAAGATGGGTGAGCAGCACCTTGCAAGTTTTGGCACTTCAGTCTTGATTCTGCAATAAATATATGCAGATTAATAAAATCTCTGCATAGGCGTGTATCTGTTTGCGTAAGTGGGACCTTAGATCTCTCAATTAAACAGGTGTGAATTAGGAGTGATTTTTAGTTTTTCAATAGAGTGGCACTGGTATATAATTAATGTAAGCAAGAAGACAACTGAGCAACTGTTTTCTATTTGTCTGTGGAGTGTAATGCACTCATGCGGTAATGTATAAATAATAAAAATAAGAAAATCAGTGTTACAGAATGGGGAAATGATCCCCTATTATGGAATAAAGTCAGGCAGAACTTGCAGAACTAACTAGCTGAGCTACTATTTCTCAACCTTCAAAATATACAGGAAAAATATTTTAAGCACCATTTTAGTTGGTATGATGTATGTAAATTGAGAGATTTTTATTGAGATTTATGCTCGTGCAAATTTTAAAAATGCTATAGAAATTATATAAAGATTTTCAGTGAGTCTGCATACAGAATTACTAGTAAATGTTCATATTGTAAATAGAGGTGAAACAGATTTTTTATATTGGGAAGAGTTACATTTATTGATGCTTTTTTAAAAAACAAGCTGTGCTCAGGTAATAGTTTATATTCTCTTACAATAATGCAGGAAAGTACTTCAGAATACCACAGTTCCAAGTTTTTACATTTCTCGTTTCCATTAAAAATGTCCCCAAACATTGCCATAATATTAACAGACCTTTAACAGACTATTAAGATGTATCAAAAGACTGTCATTCTCTTCCTTTTTATTTGGAGTATTCAGATTATTTCCTTGAAATTGCTCATCAAATCCTGTAAGTCTTTAAAGATGGCTGAACCGTTAGACCATTGTTAATTCTAGACTATTGCACAATAATTTGTTATGGGACAAATAAAATGGCTTTTGTCAGTGGTTAATGTCTTCTTTGCACGCAGAAAGATTCAGGCCCAAATCCTTAAATTTTTTGAAGATTTAGGCCTCAATTCTTTATCACTGTTTGTTTCAGCATTGTTGTTGGGAAATTAGAACAAAAGGGTGGACCTGTTATAAAGGCACTTTCTGGTCTTGGGAGTAGAGGGGTCAGCTTCAGAAAGTTTTTGTTCAAGTGACTGGTAAATACTACTTTTTTTTTATTACTAGTAGCAATACATAGTAAACCACTTCACTATGGTTTGAAGTATGGTGTGAACCATACTTCACATTCTGATTTATGATACTCTTCAGCAGCCTTACTTCCTATAGCCACTCATTGAACAGTTAACCTTTTTTTAGTTTTCCATAACATTTTAATCCTCAGACTCAAAGCTTCACCCACCACCTCCTGGTGAAACATTTTGCAGAGGAGTGGGAAAGCAGTGGCAAGGGGAATGGAAGAGAGACAGTTGAGCTCTATTCTGAAGTCCTGGTTAGTCATAATTTTATATTAAAAATGATGGGAAATGCAAAAGCTGAATGGTAAAGATGATTAAATCAGGATGAATCTGGACACCTACAAATTCAGAAGAGCTAGGAAATTGCTAACAAAAGGCCCACTGGACATTTCTTTGATTAAAAATCACACAAAATCCTCTTACTAGGTATAGCAACATTGATTTAAGTGAAGTGAAGTCTTATAACCACGAGAGAGATGAATCAGTCCCATTGTACAAAAATAATACACATGTAATTTGATAAATTCCACTGACCTATAAAAATATGTTCAGTACTGAGCAAAGAGTGGTTGAGGTGGTCCAGTAAGTGACCTGTGGTTAACTATGTAAGGAGACAGAAGGGGTGTTTTACCAATAGTGCTGAAATATTGGATAATGCAGATATACTGCTTCTTTGTGTGGATTGGACTCAGGTCTGAACATGACTGAGACAGAATATGAGAGCATTCTTCATCCATGCTGCTTGTTAGTAGCAAAAGCTGGGCCAAGTAGGGAACAGGGCCAAGGTGATTTGAAATGACAAAGGCATGGATGATAGCAGCAGTGTCTGCCTCTGAAAGAAAAATGGTCTCACCTTGCCAGATGCAGCTGGGAAAGTGCCTTCCTGGCTACAATTGCAAACCTCATTCACAAATATTGACTGTTCCTTTATTCATTGGCACTGACATAGCCCTCAGAGCTTCTTCTATCATAGCTTCAACATACCATCAACATGTATGTACCATCAACATGCCATTACTCTCTAATAACTATTGTGTGTTAAATTGATTAAAACATCTTAAAATGAAATGTCATTTAAAACACACAGCATACAAAATGCTGCTGGTATTATCACTTTGTACACTTTAAGTGAAGATGAGAGTGAAGAGGAAGAAATAAAAGCAGGTAAAATCTGGAAGATCATCTCCGTTTTCTCCTTGTTCATCTTTCTCCCTTCACATGCACAGTAGCACTTTCCAGAGTAAAAATCTGTTCTGAAATAGCTACATGTCACACCAGATTCCTTTGCATAAATTTGAGCCATTGTTCCAAGACTACTAATGATACTGCATTCAGCAGAGGGCATGGGAAACATGCACATAATGAATAACTGACTGAACTCTGGTAGGCTGGAATAAAACAGTGCCGGACTAGTGCATAGATTGATGTGATATAATGTGGTTCCCTATCAACCAAGAAGAAAATCATGGCTGCAGTTTGCTCTTGTCCTGTGAGCTTTTTCCAAATTATTTTCACTGAAGGCCAACCCACTTTTATGTAGAAGAAAATGGTGCATAAGAGCAATGTATGATGAAAAAAATGTTTAAGAGTGGCCATATTAGTAGATATGAAGTCCAGTAGCAAATCAGTCATTTATATATCAATTACTGCACATTAGGCAACATTCAAGTCTGACAGTTCTATTATGTTCAGGTATTCCTGAACAAATAAACGGGAAACATATACATGTGAAGATTTTTTTACCTCCAGTCAGTCTGCTGCAGGTTTTACAGTACCATTATTGAACATACTTTCGTCTGAGAATTTGTGGAGGTTGTGAAATCTACATCACTGGAGATTTTTAGGAGTAGGTTAGACAAAGCACCAATCAGGGATGGTCTACATGGTGCTTGGTCCTGCCATGAATGCAGGGGACTGGACCAGATAACCTCTCGTGATCCTATCAGTTCTATGATTCTCAGTGTACATCTACTTCTGCTCAGTGGGGATCAATGCTCTGAGATCAATCCACCAGCAGTTGATTTAATGGGTCCAGTGAAGACCCACCAAATCAGCTGCAGATCACATTGTAGTTGACCCCTGTACTCTACCTTTAATGAGAAAAGTAAGGTAAGTAAATGGGAGAGTTTCTCCTTTTGAGCCCCCACGATGGTGTAGAGCTCACAGTAACTCAACCTAACGTTTGTCAACTCTTGTTACATTATTCATGTAGCTGGAGTTGAGTACCTTAAGTTGACTCTCTGTGCAAACATAAGCTATGATTCTATTTCACAGTCATGGATAATTGTATCAAAATTATGCCATTTGAATTCATGCAATAAAAGAGGGGTTATACATACTGTATATAATCACAAAACATCTGTTAGAATAGCAAAGAAATCTGAGGACACTTTGCTGTGAAGACTAGAAAAAATATTAGCTAGAGGTGGAAGAAAAAAAGCTTGCCAAAAATTTCCAAACCAAGCACGAGGTTCCAACTTGTTTGAACTACACTTGATATATTTGTAGGGGCTTTTGGAACAACAGAAAGCTGGACATCCCTACAATGTTTTGGCAAACTCAAGATATGAAGAGCAGATGTCCTCACTGCCACCCACTTAATTATGGCTGCCAGTTTAGTTAATATCTTCCACCTCATTGAACTGCCCAGTTGGGAAGTCAGCAATGACAGTGCAACAGCAGAAAAAGCTTATGGTGCCAGTTATCTGGTGTTTGTATCTCCTGTTAGGAAACAATGAGAAGGGACCATTTGTAACCAAAGGAAATTCATAAACACAAGAAATTCTTACACTATTACAATGCTACTGGCAAATACCTTAACTTTCATCCTGAACATTATCATGGCTTGAATCCAAAGGCAAGCAGCTGCACAAGATGAGCCAAAGCGGCTCCTCCCATAAACACTGTTTGTTTTTGACTTAAAGTCATTCTTCGTGTATTTTATCTCTAAAAACATTTACTCACAAGAAGCAAGTTTTTAAAATGTTTTTTGAGACAAAATATTCGATTGTTTCATAACATCATGGGATGAGTGGGAAGATTGTGTGCCTAAGCTAGTTAATTTTGCACGATTGTATTACAGTATCACTTCTCATCAGGATAAAATGAATGTGGCTTCTCTGGGCAAAATTAGACTGGCTTCTTTCTGTTGACAGACAATTTCTGTGATGAAATATCTTGAATTAGGAAGGAAAGACCCATTAGAATAGGTGATATGCCCACCATCTAATCTATACTGAACATTTCTTTTTATTATTCCTATGGTACTGTTAGGGTACATCCACACTGTGGCGCTAGCTCTAAATAAGCTATGCAATTTGAGCTACGCAAATTGCGTAGTTTATTTTGAGCTAGTCTATTTCAACAAATCCCTTAATCCTCATGAAACAAGGTTTACTGGGATGTTGGAATAGCATGCCTGTTATTTTGATTTCATTTCAAAATAACAGGCATGCTGTAAAGATGTAGAAAACGCTATTTCGGGATACCAGACATATCCTGAAATAGCGCCGCAATCTAAACGTACCTTTAGAGACAGAAGAATCCTGCATAGTGAAAATGGGCACCTTATTTTTAAAAAAGTGAATCTAGAACTGGGAGAGCTTAAAAATCAGTGTTAGTTTTCTCTCATTTTATGTAAGTGTGGTTCAACCTTTAAGCCAGACTGAATTGACCCATATTGCATTTATGGAACTGTATGGCCTCTCTCTGACACATGACAGCCCTATGCTGTCCCATCTTTTTTGCTGGATAAGTAAAACTAAACTGATATTTTCACAGCAGGATGATAAGAAGTACCACTGAAATATAGTAAATAACAAAAACATTGGGTAAGAAAGCTAAAGTTTTGCAAAATTTCTGGTTAATTTTGATTTCATAAAACAAAATTAATTTAGGGGAGGCCATGCTTTGTTTTGGTATATGGGAATGTATTTTGTGATCAGACTTTATTTAACCCTTAAGCCAGTCACAGAAGAAATATCTCTAATAAGAACATCAAAGTTTCCCATCTGTGTTTTAATAATCATGTATTTGGTAATGATATTTGGAAATGTGCATTTATTAGCTGCACTTGGTTTGTTGGAATCCAATTCACAATGTTAGCTCCTGATAAATGACTTAAGACAACAGACATTTGGGGTGCATCTACACAGCAGCGCTAGCTCGAAAAAAACTACACAATTTGAGGTAAGCAAATTGTGTAGCTTATTTCAAGATGGTTTATTTCAAAATTTGGCGCTGTCTACATGAGGTTTTGGTGCTGTCAACAATGTTTACCGGGATGTCAGAATAGCAAGCCTGTTATTTGTATTGCATTTTGAAATAATGGGCGTGCTGTTCAGATGCAGAAAATGCTATTTCAGGATACCGGACATATCCTGAAATAGCATTGCTGTCTAGACATACCCTGGGTGAATAAAGGATTACGTACAGGAAATTATTGTCACATTCATTTTAATCTCATTTATTTCTTCTCTTAAAATAGGTAAAAAGAAAAAAAAGTTCTAGCCAAATAGCCAGGGCTGTGTTGTAAGTGGCTTGTGTGCTGGGTGAACTGCTCAGTGCCTAGGCTGAAGGTTCGGTCAGTCCAGGGATCAGTCAGTCAAAACCTGAGAGTCAGCATCCATTACCATTACATAGCCTGAGATGAGAATACGAGGCAGGATGGGCTAAGGTCTTGCACCAGGGTCAGCAATGGCTAACGTCAAGTGTCTGGTTAAGTATTTGAGAACCATATGAGTCACAAAAGGGAGTGGCATCTCAAACTGAAGCACATCAGAAGTCTTCATTGCTCACACAATTTCCAGAAGTGATTATGTGGTTTATTTAGAGTTTGTCAGTCAGGCTAGGTCTACACTACACCTTTTTCTGATTTTTTTTCGGAAGATGCTTTTCCTAAATTTGGTCCGTCTACACTGGGCCAAATTTTGGAAAATCCCCCTCTTTTAGAAGATCCCATCTTCTTCATAGAGTGAGGAAGACAGGGCTTCCAAAAGAGCATGTTTGCTCTTCTGCAAAACCCTCCCAGCAGTCTAAACGTACCCTCAATCACAGAATGACAGAAGGTGGTTGTTTATGCCCCTTATAGAGGAACTTCCTCTAGAGCTTATCACCTCAGTACTTTCAGATGGTTCTCCTCCCTGGGCACTTGATGGAAATGAGGAAAGGCCCATGCGTTCTAGTGCAGTTCTGGTAATAAGGAGCAAAAATGCTCAAGGTAATTGTTAGCAAATTCAGACTTTCAAATTTAATAGTTAAACTATTCTGTTTTGTTTTGAGGGACTGGGGAAAAGAGAATGGGTATTCTGACTGCATTATTCATCTCACAAAGAAAATGAGCTACACGGTACTGGTGTGAAAATACTTGCCTTATGAAAGCAATTAATATATTCTGGGCAGGCTTTATAACTTACCAAATATTTAGCAGGACTAATCATTGCCTGTAAATGTATATTTACCTTGCATTAGCAAGGGAAAGCTTGCAGGGGGAGTTTTCTTATTATGCTAATAGAACAGAGGTTCCCAAACCTCATTGCATTGTGACCTTCTGACAACAAAAATTACTACATGACCCCAGGAGAGAGGATTAAAGTCTGAGCCTGCCCAAACCCTGCTGCTCGAGGAAGGGTGGGGAGGCAAATCCATGTTCAAGGGCTAGAGCTCCAGGCAGGGGGCCCATAACTGGAGCAATACCCTGAAGTAGGGCTGGGTGATAGGGCTCGGATTTGGCTTTGGCCCTGGGCCCCAATAAATCTAAACCAGCCCTAGTGACCCTATTACAATGGGGTTGTGACACACTTTGGGGTCCCAACCCATAGTTTCAGAACCCAACACTGAAAATTGTAATGCTTATTTGTACTATTTCTTGCTGGAGATTCCTTTTTCTTCAAATATTACATCTTTAGATTTAGAAGAAAAAAGCAGTTGAAAATACCATATTGAATGTAAAAAACACTGAATATTGCCAAATAAAATCTATATGTGTAGTAAATTACAGAATATTTGCAATGACTTCCATAGGGCTCAGTGTATATGGGATGGACCTGGGAGTATGGAAACCTATTCCTGGCTCTGCACCTGTCCTGCTATGTGACATTGGTAAAGTTACTTACCTTTCCCATTCATTAGGTTTTCCAACTGCAAATGGAGATGATGATACTGAATGAGATTAGCTGGCCCAATGAGGCTCTGTTAGAGCAGTCTGATAGGAAAAAGGGGGCTGTGAAGTCAACTTGACTGACCTCCTGAGGTTATCTGGAAATGTCTAGTGAAAAAGGAGCATGGCTGCTGTACAACATCTATCCCAAGCTTCAGGAACAACCATTTGGCCCATAGTCAGCAAGGCTCATTTTAGAGCCAGGCAATTCTAAGTTGTAGCAGAGGCTGAATTGGATCTCAGTCAGTCCAATACATGGCAACTTAAAGTCCCCCACCTTGGGTCTTGTGCCAAGTACATTTCTGCTGTAGATAAGAACTGGACCCACTCTCCCCTTTATAAAGCATTTTGGTGGTACTTGTTCTTTCTAAAGTGCACGAGATCTATATATGAAAACTGTTATGTGAGTGCTAGGGATCATCATTTATTGATTCACACACACTTCAATTTTGAATCCGGCTATAGAAGTGAAATTTACCACCAGAATCCAACATTTGATGAGGTTCTAACTGCTGAGTGTGGCTTTTAAATTTACTTTGGCAACACTTTTGATGCATGGCCAAGGACAATATCAAAATGATCCTGACAGCGTATTGCGAGTGTAATAGGAAGTACAGTACTGCCCATATGTGAATATCATTATTCAGAATGGGAGGGGTATAGCAAATAGGAATAAACCACCAGAAGGGATGTAGAAGGAAAGAAAGAACAGTGTGATCAGAAGCCTGAAAGCATGGTGGGGAAGGGAGAAGAAGAGAGAGGGAGGGTGTAGCAAGAATGAATGAGGCTACTTCGAGGCCACCTCCTTAAGAAGTAAATAACTTGCAACCTGGTATAGTAAGGATCATGCACGATTGTGCTATGGCTGTTTCTCTCTGATTCTTAGGCTAGCTGATAACCATCACCCACTCCATGTCTCTTTCTCCTTATTTTTCTGAATAGGTTGTCTCCTCAGCTATATTATGTCTTGTCCAGATGAGCACTGCAACTATGTCAATAGAACATGATGTTATGCCACTGCAGACCTAACATTTAATAAGGTGTTTACAAGCCATGGTAAATGAGTAGGGAGCATTATAAAAACATTCTCTGGACACAATTTCCATGCCATTGTGTATGGTGCCTTATTTTTTCTAAAGAAGGAGGGGAAAAGATAAAAAAGTTCTGCTGAGCCTTAAAAGAAGGTTGTAACCTCATCTAAGTGGGTGTAGGGTTAGTAAGCTGAAATGCTATGGGCCAGGTTCTCCATTATCTGTATCTTCTGTGGTCATTTACATCAATGAATAGTGGGTGAAAACACTGTTATTTCAAAGTAGGAATGTTCAGGGCAACAGAAAAAATCAGGCCCTATTTGTTTAAACAAGATATGCATATACATCCTTTAAAATGGTTGCTAGTGTAGGATTCATGTTATTCCACAGTCTTCGTGCATGGAGTTCCTGTTTGGTAAGTGTGGCAATAAATGGTTGATGTATCAAAGGAAGGTTGGGTTTTGCAAACCAGCATTGCCTTTGGGTGTGTCAGATTTTAGTTCAAGTATTTGACCACTAGTGGATTTAGGCATAAACTTAATAAGTAGCTGCTTAGAGCTAGAATATTGAACTAATTGTCAAATATTTCCCTTAAGCTAGTGATCCTTTGTGGTGGAAACTAATGTAAGATGCTCTATCTCCTCAGCTTCTTTCAGCATACAGGATTCACATCCACCTGCTTCTGAGGGTTGCTCCCCCCACTATTCTTTGTCACACAGAGAAGGAAAGGACAATAGTGATGGAGCACAGGCTCCTTGCAGGGGGCACTGAGAATCTGTGCAATCCTGTGAGAGCTTTCTTGGGATCACAAAACTGCAGAGAGAGCTAGGGACCAAGTTTATGGTCAGAACTGAGAAGAATGTGGTTGGGGAAGGTCACAAAGAAGAAAGGACGGGGAAAGTGAGAAGATGGATGGAGAGGAGGGCTGCTTTCAGAATGTTCTGATCTAGGGCCTAAGCCTGAGACACTTAGAAAGTGTTAGCTATTTTCTTATATCTGATGCTAACCAGGCAGAAGAAGTGGCAGCAGGGGGCACCAGAGGGATTACTGTAGGCAGACACTCTAAATATTTTTCCATAAACTCCATTCCAGAAGGACTGCTCCCTCAGGCTTTGCTGCAGATCAGAAAAGCTGGGATGCCATGCTCCCTGCTGAACATGTAGGCACCTTGGTTGCTGGTAAGATTTTTTGCAAAGCTCTAGTGATTGCATATCAGTTTCTGAAATATGCTGCATCTCTAAACCAGGCTATTTCAATGTACAGTATATATTGTCTGTGCTTCACTGGGATTGGACAGTTTACACATTAAGATCAAAAGGTGACCACTTATTTGGGGGTGCCTGGAAGTGGAAGAGAGGTATCTAAAATTAGTGGTCATTTAAAAAAAATTGGCTGAAATTTTTGGTTAACTGTATTGAACCTTGTTTTTTCTTTCTTGTTATGTAATATGGCCCCAATCCTAAGTATGGGCTTAAGTTTAGATGTGTAAATAGAACTTAATAGGTCTCCTCATGTGTACAGAAATGCTACTGGAATTCATGGAAATCAGGGCTTAATGTAGCAAACTTGTTTAGCTTAATAATCCATTTTACAATATGTGCTGTATGTGTTTGTACAGAGAGAATCTAGAAATAAAACGAGAGCAGCTTGAAGAGATTTGCAGTTAACTTTTTTAAACAATGAGGAGCAGCTTAGTTACATGCTCTGTACATCATATAACAAGAAATCAAACAATGCAAATGGAAAGCCAAACAATTGCTTGGTCATGAGAACTTTCAAAAGCACATCTTCCAGTAAAAAAAAAAAATATTTCCTAACCCTTGAACACTGCAGGCATTCAGACATACTCTACTGTTATGGACATTGATTTGACATTATAATCAGGATCATACGAAGTTTGAGCAATTGATGAGAAAAAACATAATTTAAAATATAGCCTTTCATAAAGCAAACCTTAAGCAAATTATGGGTTTACAGTTCAAAGTATAACATTTATCTTTATAAATGCCTAAGCATTGGCCCCAATTCTGCATTATGCTTTGAACCCTCTGCATTACTCCTCCAAAATACAGGGGTCAGAAAATTACTAGATAATTCCAGGGGTAAATTATTCCCAGAGCAGTGTGGGGATATGTAATGGCTCTGTGCACCCACAAGTATAAGGAAGTGGGGAACATTAGAGATATGGTTGGAGTACACTGCTATGTTACTATTCTGGGCTGTCAGATGGTCTCTTAGGGCACTGGAAATAAGTTAGGGTACATCTACACTAGCCCCCTAGTTCAAACTAGGGAGGCTAATGAGAGCGACCGAAATTGCTAATGAAGCGCGGGATTTAAATAGCATGGAATGAGGTTTAACTGTTAATTAGAACTAAGGGGTTTATCTTGGAATCGCACTTCTCTGCCACGTGTAGACGTGGGCAGTTACTTCGGGCTAGTCAGTTTCCAAAATGGCGACCGGCAGGGAATATGCTAATCAAGCACAGGATATTTAAATCCCGTGCTTCATTAGCAATTTTGGTCACCCTCATTAGCCTCCCTAGTTCGAACTAGGGGGCTAGTGTAGACGTTCCCTTAGAGAAGCCACAATTTAGCCCAAAGATTCCCTGGGTGCAAAGTCTCTTGTCCGGTGCCTCCTGATAGCTCAGAAGTGGGTCCCCAAACTCCACATCCAACAGAAGTCACAGGTCAAAAGACATGAGATATGGCAATGAGACACTGGTGGTTTTATAGTACTTTGCCCTGTGTAATCTTGTGGTTTCCCTAACCACAGTTCTTATTTTGGGTAGCTACAGATGAAAATCTTAATCCAGATCCTTGTCTGCTTAGCATAAATGTTTTTTTTTTAATGGCCCAAACCAAAACCATAGACCCAAACACCAACAGAATTTGGGTTGCTTGAAATCCAGATCTGAACTGGGGGCTTGGGCCACGGTCTACTTTACATATATTTTAACTATCTAAAGCATATTGTTGCCTATTGTCAGACTAAATGTAAACAGCATGTCTCCTTGGCAAATATCCCAATAGTGGGGGAACTCTCATTGTTATAGCAATGCTTATCGTGGTATTTTATGTGTGTTTGTACAGAAAATTTGATAATTCCCTATTTTCACAGATCCAATACAAAGTCTTAACAATTCACAATCAGTTAAAATTTAGCTAACAGTCAAGTATTGTGACCTAATATTGCCAGATGCAGAATGTTTACATTTAGTGGGTTGAAGACTTACGTCCAGTTCATTTCCATGATTAGACAAAAATTCAAGGGATATTTTTGCATCAAGGTGTATTGTATATGTGTGATGGCAAAACTCACCTTACAGACAGTGATACTGACTCTCAATGAGCTATTAGGGGATGCTGCATCACTCCACTTCACTGCTTTGACAGTTTCATCAGAGGTATTATAGCCTATGACAAAAAATTCTCTAAGTAGGCTTTTGCACAATAGTCTATAATACCACTTAAGGAGATATTCTTTTACTTATTACCATATCAAACAACCATTGTTCAAATTCAGTAACTCTCTATGTAGGTATTTACCAGATCCAGTGAATACTAAGCATCTTAAAACCTCTGTTAAAGTGTGGCTACCCTGCACCCTTACGTCGAAATAAGCTATGCAATTTGTGCTATGCAAATTGCATAGCTTATTTTGAGGTAATTTCAAAATATCTTCTTTCAAAATTTGGTGCAGTCTACACAGCATCAGATTTCAAAATAAAACACCATTCCAAAACATCCCTTAACTCTCATGGAACAAGGTTTACAGGGAAGTCGGACTAGCGAGCCCTTTATATTCTGAAAAAACAGGTGCTGTCAAAAGATGCGGAATAACTATTTCGGAATACTTGAGGTATCCCGAAATAGCTCCACAGTGTAGACATAGCCTCCTTTATTACCTGTTAATCAGTAGTCCATTACTGTTGAGTAAGTAAACAATGTTCTGACAGGTACTTATTCTTTTAAATACCAAGCTTTGAAAAACAGAGGAAATGCAAGTAAAGAAATAAACACAATCAATATTCAAACTGATTAAGATCCATGTAGGATCTGTAGTTAGAGAGCTGAATGTATGCAATGATGCTCCAGCTATAACACATGCACACAGGCATGTTTTCTTTCTTTATTATTTCTTTCTCACAATGACATAAATGAGGGGCTATTGTCACATTGTAGATGCTCAGAGCTAAGCTCTAATTCTATATGTGGTGTAAATCAATACCATCCCTGTTTCCTCTTGAAATGAAATACAGATTTTGGAATAATACTTTGGAATCACAATTTCCTCCCCATGAACCTCATTTTGTTTGCCATTAATTTGATAAAGATTTCTCCACGACTGCAATATATGAGTATGTTTACTTAAGAAAACATCAGTGAGTCCAGCAGCCTAATCAGTATCCACAAAGGAACTCTGAAGTGCTTACAAGATTGTGTTTCCTTTTGGATTTCTCCCAGTAACTTCACTTAATGATCACAGCTCTAAAATGCTCACATTGAAGTGAATGTCTTAGCCTAATTATTTGCTAGTATCTGATAACATTTTGCCACAAAAATGTTTGTTTGAATGTATCTTGTCAAAATAATATTTGTGCCTAGGATTAGCCACTGCTTGGCTAAAGATTTATATAATCAGCTTACTTTAAGATTAATTCATGAATAAAAATAAAAGTACCTATTACCACTTAATTTGTATAATAGCTATTTACTATATTTTAACAGTCCAATTAAATTTAATATAGACTGTAAAACCATAAGGTCATGTAAACATGAGGCTGTTTATACATTAGTTCACTTATCTTGTATCCCAAGATATGATTATGCAGCCCAGACCTTTCAGGTTTGCTAAATAAAAAAAGGTCACAAGTGAAACGAAATGAATATTCTCAACTCACCCCTGTGCAGACATGTACACATCAACACACTGTCTCCCCTAATTCATCACTTTCAGATTTGAGAGGTGGCAGAGGTTTCATAGAATGGAAATGGATTGATGGAGCCCAAGAGGTGAGCTATCCCTCGGGTGGAAATCAAAAGCTACTGAAAGAGCAGTCAGACAAAGCCTTCTGTTGCCCCAGCCCTATCTTTAGTTCATGTTAGACCTTTGTGAGCAGATAGTGCTTTTTCCTTTGTTTGATTCTCTGGTTTGGCCTTGACTATGAGGTTAAAATACCTCCAGCTCCAAAGAATGGTATTTACGTTTTCCATTTATATTGGTTTTCTGTTCTCACTGTTTATATCTTTAATTAGCTCCTCTTATACTTATTCACAGTTCACTCATAGTCAGTCTTCCATACCACTGAGATCTACTATGTCATTATATACATTGGAAAGCAGATCTTACCAGGAACTATCTTTTAAATGTCCTCCTTCAGTGAATCACCATCTTGATGCAAAATCCTGCAAGCAGCAGAAAGTAAGAAGGCACTGAAAACTCCCCTCAGTTCACTTTGGGCCTGATTCACCTCCCTGCAATAGCTGTGATAAAACTCCCTTTCGTGTCATTAGGAATAGGATCAGGTCTTGTGCAATTTGGGAATCTGCAAGGAAAGGCTGAACAACAAATGATTCAAAGAGCATCAGCACTCACAATATTTGATACTTCTCTAAACCATCTGAACCTTTTGGGTCTGCAAATCTCCCAGTCATAAATGCTTCAGCATAATTTTTGCTACTTCCTGCCTGCCGTTGAAGCAGAAGTGCCATAAGAATAGCTTTTCTCAAAATATTTCAGAACTCTGCTTACAGTCTGTGACAGGAGCAGGAAGGGCGGAGGCATGCAGAAATGAAAAATAATTTGTGAGCAGATAGCATACTGTAATATAAAATTATGAAAATGGTAAAGTTATTGTTTGTTGCTGTTGATCCTCAACAAATGTTTGTTTCAGATTCAATCTACTGTAATCCAGTTCTTGTGTAAAAAAGTGTAAATCCATAGAGGACCTGCACCCATTTATAAAAGCGCTGATTTTTCTCCAGGAAGTCCTAACTCATGTCCTGAACTCATCACCAACTAAAATTTGCAAGTTAATGAGGGTACGTCTATGTGGATAAGTGTAAAGTAATGCACAACGGGAAAAATAACCCCAACTATACGTACAGTATGATGGGGGCTAATTTGGCTACGACAAATCAGGAAAGAGATCTTGGAGTTATCGTGGACAGTTCTCTGAAAACTTCCACACAGTGTGCAGTAGCAGTCAAAAAGGCAAATAGGATGCTAGGAATTATTAAGAAAGGGATAGAAAATAAGACCCAGAATATCTTACTGCCCCTGTATAAAACTATGGTACGCCCACATCTTGAATACTGTGTACAGATGTGGTCTCCTCACCTCAGAAAAGATATTTTGGCCTTGGAAAGGGTTCAGAAAAGGGCAACTAAAATGATTAGGGGTTTGGAACGGGTCCCATATGAGGAGAGGTTAAAGCGACTGGGACTTTTCAGTTTAGAAAAGAGGAGACTGAGGGGGGATATGATAGAGGTATATAAAATCATGAGTGGTGTGGAGAGGGCCGATAAAGAGAAGTTATTTATTAGTTCCCTAAATAGAAGAACTAGAGGACACCAAATGAAATTAATGGGTAGCAGGTTTAAAACTAATAAAAGAAAGTTCTTCTTCACACAGCGTGTAGTCAACCTGTGGAACTCCTTGCCAGAGGAGGCTGTGAAGGCTAGGACTATAATAGAGTTTAAAGAGAAGCTAGATAATTTCATGGAGGTTAGGTCCATAAAAGGCTATTAGCCAGGGGATAAAATGGTGTCCTTGGCCTCTGTTTGTCAGAGGCTGGAGAGGGATGGCAGGAGACAAATCGCTTGATCATTGTCTTCGGTCCACCCTCTCTGGGGCACCTGGTGCTGGCCACCGTCGGCAGACAGGATACTGGGCTAGATGGACCTTTGGTCTGACCCAGTACGGCCATTCTTATGTTCTTATGTTCTTATGTCTACACTGCACACTCATTTAGGAATAAGCTATTCCAGAAGAAATACTCCGAAATAGCTTATTTCGAAATAGCACGTCTACACTACAGGAAAGCCTTAAAAATTAGTCCAAGGCAGGCTTCCCTAATGTGGACGCCCTATCTCGATTTAGAGCCCCTGAGGCACTGGGGAGTAATTAGTTTGAATGGCCCTGGGGAGGAGCTGTTTTGAAATAGCAGCAGTGGAGCATCCACACTACAGTTATTTCAAAATAGCTATTTTTGAATAAGCGTTATTCCTCATGGAATGAGGTTTACAGAAGTTGGAATAAGTCATCCACTATTTCAAATTTATTTCAAAATAACGGAATTGTTGTGTAGACGCTCGCATTGTTATTTCGGAATAACAGCTGTTATTCCGGAATAATGTTGCTGTGTAGATACACCCTGAGAGACACCGTGTCTTTCCAGTAGTCTGTTATTTCAGGCTCACTATTCCGACATCCCTGTAAACCTCATCCTACAAGGAGTAAGGGACATTTTAGAATAGCAGTTTACTTTGAAATTTGGTGCTGTGTAGACAGTGCCAAATGACTAAATAAGCTATTTCGAAATAGCATTGAAATAAGATACATAATTTGCGTAGCTCAAATTGTGTATCTTATTTCGAGTTAAGGTACAATATAAATGCACCCTCCATGTCCTGCCTAAAACATCTCACACATTCACCTTCTGGCACCTCTTTGTTTTATCTCACTGCTTGAGGCCCAACAGATCCTTCTATATGGTGAAGAAAGTACCGCTGAGTACATGTGGAAATGCTCCAATACCATTACCACATTATGGGAACCACCATTTAATAATATGAGAACTATCCCATTGATTCATTTTAGTGTTACTTATGGTGAGTACATACTGCAATTTGCACCCCATTTTTTCAACTGGCAACATTGAGGAGCACAGCTCTGGTATAACTGCCTATGCTTCGCCAATTCAAATGATGACTCTGTCTCTAATATATGGCTAAAATTATGTTGTTTGCTCTAACTACTATGAAATGAGTACAGGACTGATGTGCTGGAGAGAATTTTATTCAGAGGTCTGTGTTGTTACATGGGGCTGAGGTCTTTGACAAGTTCTGTGGTCTGAAGCAGATATTAAGCAGGACCAGTAGCTTCTTGATTAGCAGAAATTTTGGAAAGTCCACCTCATGGAGGTGCCTATGATGAGGTGGCAAGGGGTGGAACTGGACAGTAGTTGCCCTGCTTTGAAGCCTGGATGAAGAATTCTACCCATTCTTCCTGAAGAATTTTCCTGGTTATTCAGGCTGTGATTGGGTAATGGACTTACCTTAGAATGAGCTAATTGGATTAAAGTCTAAGCAACGCCGTATCTGCTCTGACTCATCCCGTGGTCAACATGCTATTAATGCTCAAATTCTAAATAAACTAATTAATTAACATGAATACTAAAATTATGAAGGTTGTGATTTCTAGTTTCTTTTGGCTTTATTAGTTTAGTTGAACTTTAGATGGCAAGTCAGAAATGTTGGTTGGACTTTGATTTATTTTCTCGCAGATACTTACTGTAATATAAAATTATGAAAACCATGTAGCAGTTTCAGGTTAATTTGTTGTTATATTTGTGAGCTTATTTCATTGCATTATTAAAACATTTAGTACTGTATGTGTCATTAATATTCCAAAATGTAATTAGCATATTTAATCAAAAACAATTAGAAGCAAACACTGCTTCCCTTTTTAAGTAATAAAATATTTATGGCTGGAATAAACAAATGGAAAACCAAAAAGCACTTTGAGGTGTTGATTTCTCAAGGAAAAAAAACCACAGGAGAAGACGACTTCCAGCCTCTAAACTCCCTCTGGAGGATTTCTTGCCTGGTTTTACTCTTGGGAACTTCAATCGTATGTCAATTCCAAAGAAATAAAGTTTCATTGCAGTTCCTCAATACTGTAATAAAGAAGATACATGAACTGAAGGAAGTTTGTGGAAATCCCACCTTGGAATTAGCTGAGCTTGTGGAACCTTTCATGTGGGCCACAAACCATTTGAATGCTGATTAGGGTTGGAGAGTCTTAATAATAGCAATGCAGCCCAAAATCCAATAAAATTAAAAAAAACAAAACAATTAATCTTATACCAGCCAAACTTTAACATCTTTACTACTTTACCCACAACTTGGATGCTTCTGGTTCTTACTCATGAGCTCTGCTGTATATCACACAGGTTTAGAGATATTATTAAAAATGGCCATTAGGACAATGGGTCAAAAAACAAGTGGCTCTTTCTGGTCTGGCACTCTTGGGACATGAACGGTTCCAGATGAGGGAGGTCATTTCAGGCTGCCTTGCTCCCCTCCCTTCCTGGCAGCCCAGATGTGGGGAGCTGGGCTCCCACCCCACTGGCAGCTCGCTGCTGGCAGCCCACTGCCCTGCATCAGCCCTCCACCAGGACTTTCTGGTCTGCAAACATCCGTGGTCCTACTGGACCTCAGATGTTGCCAAACCAGAGAGCCACGGTTTAGAGAGATTCAAAGAGATCCATGTGAAGGTAGAAGAAGGATTATATTATACTTCTGCTTTCTCCAGCTCATTGGCAAGGATGTCAGGGATGACACACACCTAGCCAGCAGTTTTGAGAAAGGGCAAAACCTGAGCAAATTTGTATCCTTCAAACTGTTCTATTAAGCCCCCCCCCCAAATACTTGCTACTATCCCATGTATGAAGTACTACCCATCCAAGACTACAGTTGTCAAGTATCACTAGCTCACATGTTGTCATTTAAATACGTCTAAGCAGTCTGTATATTTTAATTTGTTTCTGGTGAAAATACTTTGGATCAACCTGTGGTAATTTTTCTTCTTCTTCTACTTACACACGGAATGTGTTGTAGCATTTCACACACTGCCTTTTAATATTGAAATATGGGACACTCAGAATGATGGGCAAAAGGCCTTTGCTTATCACTCTGTTTAAATACAGATTGTTTGCAGTTAGCTGGAAAAGCCTCACTCCCCTCCCCCCCCCCCGGCCCTCCCCGAATCCCTGGAATGGATCAGGCGCTTCTAATCAGGACTGATCTGGAAAGAATCTCTTTTGCAAATGAATAAATAGGCCTCCTGAAATATTGCAATACTCATTGTTCTGTAAATTAGAATGTTCCTTTTTAAACACAATGAAAAGCAACAAAATACATATGTAACACGGCTGCCTCAAACACGTGAGTGGTGGTGGGGAAACTTCTGAAATGCAGAAAACATTTGTTCAAGTCTCCGAGGAAAATGAAGTCAAACCAAACAAGCATATAATATAGATGTATGCCTCATGGGCAAAGTTACCTCTAAGACCATATGTTTTAACAAATTAAGAGGTAAATAATTTGCTGAAGTTACAGTGCAACCACGTCAGAATACCTCTGGAAATGAGATATCTCTGTATCTCAACTGTTATTTTCTGTGAAAATATTTTCTTTTAAAAGAAAGGCACTGTTTTGTTTTAGGGCATGCTACTGTAAATAACTATTAACGCTTTATGGCCTTTGTAAATGGTGTGGTCATTTGAAGTCTAGTCTGCCTGTGTATCTGCAAGCGATGGAAGGAGATTGATAAAATTCAGTTTTTCAATGAGAAAATACCACCAGGGACTTCCATGTGAATGAAAAGAGACACAGGAAGGTTACTACTTGTATCGTAGGATCTAGCACATAATTCTGCCATTAAAACTTTAATATAGGGAAAAAATGCTAGCATGGTCCCCAAATAGTTAACTTTCACTCTGTAAGTTTTCATTTTAGTTAGTCATGAATATATCTAACATACAGAGGCCATCAAAATCTCACCACTAGAGACTATAAAGTCTACTTACATAGGGTTCCTGGGATTTTTCATGTTCTTATGGAAAATATCTCTGAAATCCCTGAGCTGAAAATTTTGATCTCATTTGTGGATGTGAGTGATGCTGAGAAAGGGTTGAAGAGTGAAGAGAACACTTTTCTCGCATAATTTCATTTGTCAGGAGAATCTTGCCGCTGACATTGGAAGAGTGATTTAATTGATTTTAATCATACACCTGAGATTGGAAAATTGAGCCCTCTGTCCTGAAAAATAATTCTTGGCTTCCATGAGAATGTTTAATTTGCAGCTAATAGTTTTTTTCTTGAAGTTTTGTTATGAAGTTTAGAAAATAAAGATCAAAGGCTCATATACAGAACTGTTTATTGAAATATAAGACATCACTAAAGCAGGGTTATTCTCTTTGTTTTTCCATGGTATTAAAAGATGCCCATTCACATGCAGTTACTACTTCTCATATATGGAGGAATAATTCAGATTATTTTAAAAAAAGGAAGCAAAGACACTAGCTAAAGAGTTTATAATATTATATATGAGAGAGACAGCAATATACTTTTGGATGTTAGGGTATATCCTAGAAGAATCAGAGGGGCTTTGATGACACACTACTGGTAACATTTAACTAGAAAATGTTCTGTGGCCAGGTGCTCCGATTAAACATGTTTCTGAACTACCATAATATACCAGAGTAACCTTGGTGGAGTTTTGCTATATTTTAATGATGTTTCAGTACAATGCAATCTTTCACCTTGAGTTATCTTTTGTAATAAACAATTGTTGCCCCATTGTTATTGTTGAAATGCATGAATAAAGTCAGATTATTTTTTTGTAGGGCAATGTGCCAGAGCATTTTACGGTTGTGTCACAATAAAACATTGATGACCTTCATGTACTATTATTAAAACAATTGGCCAGATAGGACTAAGACTGGCAAGAAGTTTTTCCTCCCCCAAACCCATATGCATGAACATTGAGAAAATACTAATTGCTCTCTAAGACTCTCACATGTTCCTGATGTAAAAGTGGTAGTTCCCTGATGATCCTGAACATTTGCTTAAAGTATTTGAATTAGGAAAACTCTCAATTCAACAATTAGTGGGTGATAACACTATTGAAGGGAGTGCCCTCAAAGTGCTTTTCTATCATATTGGAAATGCAGACTAGAACCTCCGAGCCTTGCCACCACTTCCTCTCTCCCCAGTTAAGGTGCAGGCTGGAGCCAGCCCTTGCAGCCATGGCCTCCCGGGAGGAGCTGCTAATTACCAATTGCAACCCCAGCCCCAAAGGAGGAGCTGCTGGCTGGAGAGCACTGCCTCAGCCCCCCGGGATGAGCTGCTACCTAAGCAATGCCACCCTCACCATCCCAGGTGGCCCCAGTAAGCTCCCCCCGCCTGGTCTCCTAGGCCCCCTGAGTCCTGCACCTTCTGCTCCCTGCCCTCACTCCTGCACCCCCACCCCATGCCTGAGCCCTCCCCATACCCAACCCCCTATTCTGAGCCCCCCTGTCCCATTCCCTTCCCTATACAATCATGTAAATAAAGTCT
Organism: Pelochelys cantorii; assembly: GCA_032595735.1. Taxonomy (NCBI): domain Eukaryota; kingdom Metazoa; phylum Chordata; order Testudines; family Trionychidae; genus Pelochelys; species Pelochelys cantorii. The sequence goes on along the minus strand of CM064333.1, from coordinate 49,834,141 downwards.
ATACATTTTCCTTTTAATTTACAAAAACAAACCCCAAACATTACTACAGTTAAGGACCTGAGCAATGTGAGGTACATCTGCTAGTAATATAATATGACAATTTAAGGGGGGAGTGTTCCACTTGCTTTGTCAGGTTGTATAGCTCCTGTGGACTCAACACCACACAGTGTGACTCAGGATTAGGCTATGGGAGTTTGAATTGAGTATGGGTGTCAGCTTTGAGGCCATAATTATGAAATATTGAGTCAGAACAACTTTAATTTGAATCATCATCTTATTGTAGGTGAGTTTGAAAATTAGCAATGTCCTTAGGAGGCAGTGTTCTGATCCAGATCTGGTTTAAGTCTGAACTAGGGGTCAGGTTCATGGCTAAATGAAGACTAGAATGAGACTTGTGTTTGTCACTGAAGATTCCAAAATCTAATCAGATCTTAAAGAATTGTGGTTCCAAAGGCTGGAAATCTCATGAGAACATCACTTCTGAGTAGTTGCAGAACTAGTACATAGGGCAGTGGTCTCCAACCTTTTTACATCCAAGGTCACTTTTTAAATGTCAGAACAAACCAAGATCTACCGCCCCATCTTTCCCCCCAAAACTCCACCCCCTCCTTGAAGCCCCGCCCTCTGTTCTCCTCCTCTCCATCACTCGCTATCCCCAGCCCTTATACACTCTCAGGGTACGGCTACACTGCCGCTTTTTTTTCGATTCTGTCTAAACTGGGCCAAATGTCAGAAAAACCCCTTCTTTCGGAAGCCCCTTTATTCCTCATGGAATGAGGAATACAGGGTTTACTGAAAGACCATGTTTGTTGTTCCGCTAAAAAAAGCAGAAGAACAAACACATCCCTGGACACAGAAGAGTTTTTCCAGGATACCTCTGGAATCTTGGAAAAACTCCTGCAGTCTAGCCATACCCTGACTGAGTTGAGACAGGATGTGTAGGCTCTGGGGTGGGAATGAGGGATTTGGGTGTGGGAAGGGGTGAGAGGTGCAAAGTCTGGGAGGGAATTTGGATGCAGGAGGAGGTGGAGAAGGGGATGTTGGCTCGGGGAGAGCTCCAGGATGGGAAGTGTTGGGGTTGGGGTACTTGGATGTGAGGGTGCAGGAGTTTGGGTTGGAGTATGTGAGGGGTTCAGGGCAGGGAGATTGGGAATAAGATGGGTAGTGTGTGGATGGTCAGATTTGCAGGTGTGTGGATGGTGCAGGAGTGTTGTGGCAGAAGACTGAGGATGTGGGGCTGCAGGAGTTTGGGGATGTGAGAGGCTCAGGACAGGAGGTTCCAGTGTATGATATGCTCTGATCTAGAGTTCGGGGGGTGGTGGTGCAGGAGTGTTATAATTCTGCGGCCAGATGGGGGCTTGGCCCCAATTGGGGGTTTGTTGGCCAGGCTTCATTTTTAAATAAAATATTATGTCAAACACAAAAAGTTTCAGCATTGTCTTTATTTATGAGAAGGGCAGGGAACCTGTTTTGAGTCAGGGGTCACTGACCCACAGAAAAGTCAGTTGGGGGCCACACAAGTGAGATGCAAAAAAAACCTCCTCCAACTCCCCCCCCCCACCTCACTAATGTAGCCCCAACTGTGGGCTACAGAGGACATGGTACTGGGGACGGGTGTGAGCAGAGGACATGGTACTGGGGACGGGTGCTAGTGGGTGCTGGGGCAGGGGGCAGGGGACAGGGGACAGGGTTCTGTGGCAGGAGACAGGGTGCCAGTGGGAATAGGGTGCCAGTGGGTTCTGCAGCAGGGGACAGGGGTCAGGGGACAGGGGACAGGGTGCCAGTGAGTTCTGCGGCAGGGGACAGGGAGTCTCCAGCACGCGCCTCCTCCGGGGACTCCTCCCCCCCCAGAGGAGGGAAGTCCTGTTGCACTCCTCTTCTCAGGGCTTCTAACCCCCCACCCACGTGGAGGAGGGAAGCCCCAGCATGCACCTCCTCTGGGGATTCCTCCCTCCTTCCCCCCGTAGAGGTGGGAAGCCCGGGCGCGCGCCTCTTCATGGGACTTCTAACACCGCTCCCCCCCCTCCCCCGCACGGAGAAGGGAAGCCCTGGTGCGCGACTCCTCTGGTGACTCCTACCTCCCCCGGCTCAGAGAATCCTTGGCATGCCACAGATCTGCTTTGTGGTATGGCGCCAGCTGTTTGGGGGAGGGGGCGCAGCCTGCGCACTTCCTCAAACCCCGGAAGTGGCGTGCAGCTGCTGGACTTCCATCCACCCCGCAGGAAGCCAGCACTCCCTCCCTCAGTGCTGGAGGTAGGTAGTGGGGCTTCTTCGGGGTGCGGGGAAATGGGGGGGATGCCCGAACACCTCGCGATCTACTGGTCGGGTCTTCCCGATCGACCAGTTGATCACGATCAATGGGTTGGTGACCATGGACATAGGGCTTATCTGGTTTCTGCATTTAACTCTGAAACTGAAAGCATTAGGGTAGGTTTGGAGTGAGGTATTTAAAAGGTTCAGATTTATGATTTCAGATTTAGCTTTTTTCTGGCCAAACTTTAAAGATTGAGTGATAATTTGGAAAAAACTTTGTCTGTAGGAATAATACTACTCAAAGCTTTCTCAGCATTTCTTTTTGTCTTTTCCAATTAGTAGAGCCATTTTGTGAAAACAAGAGTCTTTCTTTCTTTCTTTCTTTCTTTCTTCATTCAACACATCATTCCTAACAGCATGAAGTGATGCTTAACAGGTTATTTTAATAATTAATATTTGTTTAGTGGCAAAAGAGTGTTTGGTCTCGTACACAACTAAGAAAGACCTGCCGCTGTTGAAGTCAATGATAGTATTGTTATAGACCTCAGTAGTAATGGGCTAACTTTAAACATAGTTTTGTAGTCGAAAGCCTCATCATGCCAGAGACCATGACAGCGAACATTTGGGCCAGATTCTCAGGCGGAAAAATTAGTACCACTCCCATTGACTTACACCAGCTGTAAGCCATGAGCTACTGGATATGAAAAGGTTTCACATCTATTACTATGTAACTTTGTGGAACGCATTGAAATTGGTCCAATAAAAGATATGATCTTACTCCTCACTTGCTTCCATCACATGCAGGTCTTATGTGGATGTGCAGAGCAGCACAATGAATCTACACTTGCCTGCTAAAGCATGAGGCAGTATTCAGACTGCACTCCGGAGCGTGCAAGCTTTGGTCTGTCCCTTATTCCCTAAGGAATAAGCATCAATTGAAATACTAAACAACACCAATTCTGCCTTGTGGAAATGTTCCTAGTATAACAAAAGGAAAAGGGAAATTAAAACAATACAGGCTAGATCTTTTGCTGGGCCAGATCCATTATAGTCCATAGAGGTTGAAGTTATGCCCTTGCATAGTAAGTGTCAGCAGAACTGCTCTTATAAACAGATTGTTTCCCAGTGATCAATCCTGCACATTAATCTTTAGTTGTTTCATCCTACTGTTTTGTATTTAATAGGTTACTATATGTTACTTTGCTGGCCTGATAAATTCACTTTGATAAAACAATGATTTGAAAGAAATGATAATAATAAAAATTCACAGGTGAGTTTAAGCATGTAGTTTAGAATACACAACAGCATGTGAATTTGCACAGGTAGGGAATGCACTTAGCAAACAAGCCCCAAATGCTCATACATTAATTAGTTAATGTTTGTAAAGCAGTTTGAAAGTGAACAGCACGATGCAAGTGTTAAGTTGTAATATTATATACAATGGTGTGAATCATTATGCTCCTTTAGCTATAGCAACCACAACAATCTTGATGCCTGTTAAGTTTGCTGTCATTTTTTATCATTACCCTCCAATGATCATTATGTGTCATTTGTCTTATAATTTAATGTTATCTTTAACACACATAATAAAGTTTACATAATTATAGCCTACTAATATAATTTGCATGCATGTTACTGGGAAGGCGAAGAAAATGTTTCAGCACCCAGCATGTAATTTGACTTATTTAACTATTTCGTTTTAGTCTTCAATGATAGGTTGTCATGCCACATAAATGGAGGGAACCTCAATACATTCAGTTCTGAAGAGTCTTCACTGTGTTAGGTTTCTATGGCTTTGTAAATGCTAAGGAATGAAAAATTCTGAATATCTATTACAGGAAGGTGGGTATTTTTAAAATCACACTTTCTTTAAACAAGCATGGCAGTTCCTAATGAAATGTGGGAACAAGTTGCCTTTTCATGAAGGCTTTGAAAGTGTGCATGTAACATACTTCATAGCTGAGCTGTAATGAAACTTTGAATAAACAGTGTTCAGACTGAGCATGAAAAGCATCTGCATAAAAAGGCAGGTTTGAATATTATGTGATGCTTTGTGAGAGTGTAAATGTGCTGTTATTTATTTATTAATTAATTTATTTATTTTTCTTCTTTGTAAATGGCAAACGTTTACAACCCAACTAAAACAGTACCAAGAGAAATCCTGTGTTTGCTCTTTGGAAGATATTCAATAAATTATAGTGAGCTGCAAATGTCACTGGATTGGGAACTGTAAGAGCTTTACCTTTAAGTCTTTAAGTAAAGACTTGCAGCTGGTGCAGTGGCTAGGTAATCCCTAATGATAAGCTCCTTTTAATATGGGGGTGAGGCAGTTTTCACACAGATATTACTGCATTAACCTCACTCTAGGTATGGTGCAGGTGTGCACAATATTGTAATTTGCAACCTTTCCTACTTTATTCTTCCTTCTTGCATAGCAACCCTGCTTTAAAAGATCCTCTTATACCATGGTAAAAAGATTGCAGTTCAAACCTATTATCAACAAAAACCTGACAAAAAGGCTACATTGTCAGACTTTATGATGGTACTAACTATTCTGTTGTTCTCTAGAGACCAAACTTAGACCATTAAATTCACTTCATTTGTGATTTCAGTGCCCTGGACTGCAGACATAGGTCTTTTGATGTAAAATGCTAGTACAAGAATCAATGGTACCATCTTGTTCCCCTTAAAGTATATCATAAAAGTGTAATGGTACTATTCTAAACAAAAAGTGACACTACTCTTATATAATACAATTATATGAGGATGATGTTTTCAGTAGACTTTATTTGCTATTACAATGTACAAAGACTTTACACATTGAAATAAACCGCGTAGCTGAGTTCACTCTATTATTTTCAGTAGACTGACTATATTGTCTGCACTAGAGTATAGATAATTTTCATACAATGGGGAGCTATTTTCATATCCTCTTCATGTAATAGATGAGATTATAAACAGGCTGGGATTACTCAAAAACCAACATATGCCTTGTCTACGGAGTCATTTAAGACAAAGACTGCATTCCAAATGTTTTCCTTTGATAGGGAAGCTCCCAGAACTTGCTTAGTTGAGTTGACGGACTTTATAGTAAATTCAAAATGTATCTGAAAATTACATTTTTACCAGTGGAATTTAGTTATTTTTTTCCCCAGGAGATTTTCTGTTAAAAGACCCTTCCTGTATACCCACAAATCTTCAGTGTCAAACCTATTTGTAAACAAATGTACAGTGATAGCTCATTGGCAAACAGTGAACAGGTTTACAATTAATGAAATTGCAGCAGCAGAATACACAGAAGAGTAACTGTGGTTGCAGTAATGTTCCTGTCATTGCACAGACAGGGAGATACTGCAGTGCACTCTACATTGACATTCCTCTGCAGCAAACCTTGCTTTAAACCACAAAATTATGTGTTGTACTGAAATGCCAGTGACTGAATTTGCCAGAGATTCACACTTAAGCCAACCCACAATTCAACTATAAAATTGACCCAAATCTTACAGATCTGATTCCCGCACCCCCCCACCCCATGAATTATTGTATTGGTCCCAAATGGAAAGTTTGGAGAAAGGTTCTTAAGTAGTTCAGTTCTGATCTATAGCGGAAAGGAAAGAAATACCAGTGGTGATTAACAGGGGCCTGATTTGTTCCTCAACACCCTTTGCAGGATAAGCATCCACCTCAGTGGGAGTTATTTGCATCCTGCCGTGAATGGAGCAGATAAAGAATCAGGCCTCTGGACTTGAAATGTTCAATCCCATCAAATGTGAAGGATGTAAATGAAGTGAAGTTTGGAGAAGGCAGGGCTGCTTAAATGCTGATTTTCATGTCAGTTTTTATACCTCCTTCCCCCCAAAAAGACATGTTTTAGTGAAGTTCAAAGTTCAGAAGCTGTTTAAGGTACTAACATAAGTAAATAAGGATGAAAATCCCTGAAATGAACAATCAATATGTGTGTGTGTGTGTGTGTGTGTGTGTGAGAGAGAGAGAGAGAGAGAGAGAGAGAGAGAGAGAGAGAGAGGGAGGGAGGAAGGGAGGTGGGGAGAGAGAGAGGGAGAGAGAGAATTAAATCAGAAGAACACTGACTATAGCAATAGCACATAAGGTTAGGGACATGACTAGTATTTTACAACTGGGACATTTTAGAGTCTCCATAATAATTTTAAAGCAGGGGTTGAAGTTAAAAAAAGAAGCCAAACATGACGTATAGCTCCTGGGTAGTCAGAATGGTAGTCGGATGCCTACCTTCCTATAACATTATTAGGCTATGTCTACACAGCAGCATTATTTCAGAATAACTGACATTATTCTGAAATAACATAGTCTGCGTCTACATAGCAAGCAATTATTTCAACATAATGTGATTATTGCTGTTTACTTTTGGACACAAAGAGCCAAATTCAAACCTGGTATTACAGGGTGATTGATTTCAGTGAAGGTCTGAATTTGGCCTAAAATATGAGTTTGGAATTCCAAGCAGATGCCATTCTTTGTTATTTTATTTACTAAACTGTTTCAGCAATGAATGGTTGACAAAATTTAAGATTTTTTTAAAATTGTGGATTAACAGTGATACCAATTCTTCCTTTCTCTTTTCCATCAGCATTTCTGCTATTATACAACAGATGTACCAACAGCAATGGTTTCTTCCGGTGTTGCACTTTTCTCAGCTACCCTTTCATTTCAAATAATCTCAGGTATTATTTAACTTAAAAATTAGGTTGCCTCCCCATCACTGATTGCCCAGATGGTCATTTTTCCGAGACTAGAGGAAAGCATCCTGACAACTGGCAACCTTCCAACTCTCAGAGAAGATGCATAGCATTGGGCATAAGTGCCAGTATTTCAGGTGAACTGAATAAAAACGATGACAGTAATTAAAGGAGTAATGTTTATTAAATGTGGGAGAAAGAAGAGAAAGGGGAACAGAGAGTTTGCTTTTCAGAATACAATGTGGGGTAGAACCAAAGAAGAAACACTTCAGAAGCAGCACACCACAGGGTCCTGGATATCAGTACATTAAATAAATAAGTAAATAAATAAATAAAATAAAATTGTTTAGTTCTTACATAGAACTTTTCATCAGTAGATCTCAAAGCACTTTACAAAGAAGGTCAGTACAATTTCAGTGGCACTATGGATAGATTTAATTAATGATGTCACATGAAGTGGGAGAACATAAGGATCAAACATTTTGCTTTTCATATGTATTTTTCATTTTTAAGGTGTCCATACAGCTAAACATAGTGCAATGGGTGTAATTCAGCTTTTGTGTGCATGGACAGATGCACTTATGTCAATAAAGATTCCGCAATGCAGAATTTGACCTCTATGATGCAAATGCCAAAGTCTAGTGTAACAAAATGTTCAATCAAAAATTAAAAGGATTCCCCTCTCCCTTCATTTCAAACTTACATTTGGGTCCTCAGCCGGCATTCTTGGTGTGCTGTAAACTCTAACAGAAATCGGTTGGAGGGTTTAGAGATGCAAGAAATAAAAGATCACTCTTATGGTTCATTTTACTATTTTACTGAGAGGAAGAGTGAGAGATTTTCCATATCAGCAATGAAAGTTTTTTGCAACTGATGATTGAATGAAAATGTAAAAACCTCAAATGACTTAGATTTGGTGTTTGTGATGGCATGGGCTTACTGCATTTCTTTATCAATTATAAAGTGACAGAGACTGATACTGTTGTAATGAAACACCAAGTTATTTGAGAGACTGCAAAATAGAATAAGTAGACAAGATACTAGAAGTTAATGTGTTGATTTTTGTTTGGTTTTGGCTCTCTTTCTCCTTTTCCCACTAATTTGGTTCTTGGAAGAGAAAGAGAAATACTAGCCATTGATTTCCTTCTGTGCAAATGGCACAGTCCATTTAGTAGCAACATTTGAATACTTGCAAAAAATGTCATGTTTTAAGTTAGCTGATGTGTTTATAGCCTGGCCCACAGCTTCAGTACAAAACAAGAAATTTTTAAAAAGAGATGGGATTGTTCCCTGTGTAACTCCTCAAAGATAGAAACACAAGGCTCATTGTCCTCAAATATAATATTCTGTTTCATTACTTGTATGCTATTTTAAAGGATGCAATTGATAGTAAGAGACTGGCCTTAAATGCATAAAACACAAATGAGTGCATGGAACCTTCCTTAGCTTTTTACAAACACATGGCTCAAAACCTTACTCATGACTAGACCATAATGGAGGCCAGCTCAGGGCCCCCAGCCCACTCCCCTTCAGCTAATTTGGCAAAGAAGCATAAACTTGGTTGGTAGGATCCTGTGACCAAGGTTTGTGGACTGCAAAATTACACAGATCGTGCTACCTGTTGAGATTGCAAACTAGGGCGAAATAAATGGAACCTCATAATAAAAATTCCTCTAAATTGTTCTGAGGTTCAAACACTGATTTTTAACCTTTTGAGAAAGCTAATGCTTTAGGCAGAACTTTTCTTCAATGTACACTCTCCATTTGCACGTTACATCTCCAAATTGCCTTCAAGCTGACAGTCTTTTTGGTGCATTAACTATTTTACAACCAAAGATCTAGCCAGATTTTTTTTTAATTGCTGAAGAAAAATATTTCAGAATAATCTATTCTGTGAAATCTTTGAGTTAGCAAACATATTCAAATCTTAAAGCAAGCCTATCCGTAATATTTCAAATCCATCAACCTACCTTAGCATCTTGATTGATAAATATATTATGTTTACATTATGAGTACAACATACTATTTTCTGTCATTGTTAATTTATTTGAAAGTCTTAACATGGTAGGTTATAAATTCAGCAGCATTTTATAATGAGAGATGTTGAAATAAATCAATCCTTGAAAATAATATTAAAAAAACTGTGCAAAATCTTTCACCACATAGACCCTACAATATGAACAGATATGACATGCACAGAGTCAGACAGACATATTAACATCTTATAAATCCTTGGAATCTAAGCCCTTTAAGTGTTACTGCATACAATTCTTCCATAACAAGATGTATATAACATTAAAACTCTATATTGCAAGTGGCTTTAATATTGAGAACCTACCCTATAGATGGATGGAGAATAGGGGCGAAAAAGACATCTATACGATATGTTTCATACATGGATTTATTTTATTATGATCACATTATAATTAGTTTTACTTCAGGCTTCTAGTTCTGTTTGCAAATGAATCATATTTTTGTTTTTAGCTTTTCACAGGGCACACTCCCAGACTTCTGTGGTACACAGGGTTCTATTAAGCTGCTGTTCAATAGTTTGGTGATATTCAGACAATATTGAAACATTCCCAAATGAACTTTGCAGGGAGACATTTTCATTCGCTGCCTCCCTCCTCATGCATATTAACAAATGGTATGCAAGGCCTCATTTAATTCACTGATTTTACATTCGGATCACTTTCTCTTTTACAGCTATTTTTACCGGGCTCCATTAATCTTTGTTGAATACAATGGCATACATCTTTAATGCGGCCGCTGTCAAGTCATATTTCAGTAAGAGCTGCAAACTGAATGACAGCAAGCAATATTAATAAATTTAACATAGACTATATCAATTTTTAACAGAATGAATGTGGAAAGCTAAATGTATTATTTTTCATTTAAATCATAGGGTTTATCACCGGTTAAGTAGCAGCGATTTCAGGAAACTTGTGACGTGCCATACAAATAGATTTACATCTCATTAATAAGTAAATTAGGCAAATGCCTTTCAAGTTCAGACAAGTACATAAGTGTAATCTCCATATTAAAGGAGTAGTCTTTGATAAACCACTGAGGAATTGCAGCAGCCAACTATGTGACATGTTGCCAGTGCCTGAACTCTTCCACATTCCCACCTTTAATTACACTGGTTCATTACTAAAGAGATAAGTGTCTCTCCAGTTAAGATTCTATAAATGAGCAGCATGCGGGATCCTCCCAAATCATTTTTGCAGAAACCATGAAAAGGTGGTAACAGTTATGAAAAAACGAATTATCACCTGCTCCCTTTCTTCCTTCCCTGTAATAACATTAAAATATTAAGATGAATTCCTTTTAAATCTCAGAAAGAAATTGTCCATTAAGGGATGCTATTTTGTTTAAGAAAGAAAAGGAGGGCGGGAACTAAAAAAAATGGGGAAAAAACTCTTGTGAATTTTTTTTTTAAATTTCCCTTCTTAAATCCCAATAGAGATAATTTGCTGTAAAATTTAAACCCAGTGAGAACTTGTCTGTCTGTGTTAAATAAAAAAGTTACGGTTGGTAGGAGACATGTTTTTGCAGTAGCTTTAGCGATTATAGGAAATTACATGCAAAGCCAGAGTTCTGATCCTAAGTTAATTTATAATTGGAAAAAACTTATTAATTAGCTATGTCATTCTAATTAAGAATTAGAGGAATGTGCATTAGAAAGTCAGTCAATATCCAGCTGACAGAATTTTTAAAGAAATCTTAAATCTGCAAGCTACATAGCTCTGTCCACTATCTCTCTGGACTTCTTTTTAGGAATGTTCTGACTGCTATTAGAAACTAGCACTCTGGATGCAGATAGCTAAAAGAAAGAAATATGGCTTTTTGTGTTACTGAAAGGGAAATCCAAAAATGAGCTGTAAGATGATCTTTCTGTTGATATAACAGCACATTTCTACCATCCAAGAGATATGTTTACGTAGGGCCCTCTTCATCTTCCAGTCAATGAAAATAGGTGTACATAAAAACATATGCAATTGTTTACATGATTTCACACACATATGCAAGAGACTTACCAATAATCAGGCATATACACAAGTATATATGCATACTGAGAAAGGGGCTAATTTTGAGGCCCTGGCTGACTCACATGCAAAAGAGTTGCAAGATTATACCCGTTGTGTATTATCAGTACATTGACATATGTATGCACATACATGTATATATAATATTTCCCAGGCTGCCATATTTCTACTCCTGTCCTCCCCTTTAGGCCCTGTTTATGAGCTGGTCACAATTCACCCTAAAAGGAAAACCTCCCTCTGTGTCTCTTGATGTTTTCTGTCAGTATGGTGGAATTTTCAAAGAGCAAATTAAATATTAAAATAGATACAAAGTTCAAGCTTTTTTTTAAAAAAAAAAAATCATGTCTGAAAAAATACAAACTGCATGTTTTGGGACATAGTTTTCACAAGTTTGAAACATATTTTATTTGGACGAATATTACAAAGATGGCTGCAAAGAGTCCCTACAAAATATGAAATATAGCCATGCTGAAAATGGGACCAGATATTCGCATTAGGAATTGAGAGTTTGGATATACAAAAGGACAAGCAAGACAATAAAACTGTCTCAATTAATTACATCCTTTAAAAAAATCATAATACTGTGACTTAAATATATTAACCATTTTCCATAGTGTAGATTTGCTTTCAATTAGTCTAAATGGTGGGGGAGAAGAGCTGCAATGTACAATGATGGAATTCATTTTACTTATTCAAATTCCAAAAGATGACCTATAATCAATGATATAGAATATTTTGCACTAAGACGTTTCTATTCTGAATTTGTTTTGCTAGCATAACACACTATTCCTTTAATATGCTACTAGTATCTTAGCAAGCTAATGATCTGTTGAACGTATAGAGTGAGCTTGTTACTTATTTAATTCAGAAGCAAACAAGATTTTTATGAAATTATTGGGCTTTCATGTTTTAGCATCCTGTGTGCAGATATGACAAAATAAGCATAATTAGGAATGATACTAGCACCACATAATACAGAAAATCAATGGGGTGATTCCCACTGATTCAGTGGGTGCAGCTTTAGATCTATGTTGAAGTCTTGTGAAATCTTACTCAAAAGATGTACGTACATACATTTCACCATGCTACAAGGCACTGGAATAGAATTTACTCTTTGCTGATGAGACACCCCAGCTTCAGTGTTGACATACTTTTGGTAATATCACTCTTTTAAAACCATAATAGGAGGATTGCTGATGATCTGAGGAAATACATAAAAAATACAACTGATTGAGTTTTTGGACCTTTCTTACTTTTCCTGTATGCAGGCATGCCTTAAACTTCTAAATAATTAAAGAAGGTCTAGAGCTTAATGAGGTGGTATTACTTACCATCTGGAAATAAGAGAGAGGAGGCAGAGAACACAATGCCATCTTTCTCAGAAGAACTCTCCTCTGAGTATTTTGTTCACATTTAACCTGGTCAAAACCTGTGCAGGAGATCCAACTTATGGAAGCACTTCATTTTGAATGCTAAAGAACATTAGAATTCACAGAAGATAAGTCAGGGAGCAGGACCCAATGACAACTCAACCTCATTTAGAAGAGCAATTTCATTCTCAAATCACCAGTGGTTTCATGGGTGAAATCCTGGCCTCAGTGAAGTAAACAGTAAAGCGCCCACTGACTTCAATGGGATCAGGATTTCACTAAGGATATATTGGTTGCATTATATGTAGGGTCATCACTGAGGACCTCTCCTGAGGAAGGATTGGAGTACTGGGTCCACAGCTATTGAAAGCAGGCAGAAGAAGTTGACCAGAAATTATATGAAAAACTGAAACATGTTTTCTAGTGATGGACTTTTATGAAAACAATGAATATCCCTATTAAGATCTACCAAATGTAGAACTGGAACTTGAGAGGTGCTAAACACTTTTTGTGAAATATGGTGATCTTTCAACTCCCATTGCAGTCCAATGAAAACACAACCATGAAATTCAGTGGGAGCTGAGGAAACTTGTAATTTGTGGGATGGGCTCAGAGTCT
>CM064333.1:49801136-49816136 GCA_032595735.1 Pelochelys cantorii | reverse complement strand
ATTTGCCATTTTGTTGACCAATCACTTAGTTTGGTGAGCTCTTTTTGAAGCTCTTCACAGTCTGCTTTGGTCTTAACTATCTTGAGCAGTTTAGTATCATCTTCAAATTTTGCCACCCCACTGTTTACCCCTTTCTTCAGATCATTTATAAATAAGTTGAATAGTATTGGCCTCAGGACAGAGCCTTGGGGGACACCACTAGTTATCTCTGTCCATTCTGAAAATTTACCATTTATTTCCTGTCTTTTAACCAGTTATCAGTCCACAAAAGGACCCTCCCTCTTATCCCATGACAACTTATTTTCCTTAAGAGGCTTTGGTGAGGGACCTTGTCAAAGGCTTTCTGGAAATCTAAGTATACTATATCCACTGCATCCCCCTTGTCCACATGTTAGCTGACTGCCTCAAAAAACTCTAGTAGATTAGTAAGGCATATGATTTCCCTTTTCAGAAACCATGGTGACTTTCCCTCAACAAATTATGGTCATCTATGTGTCTGACAATTTTATTCTCTACTATAGTTTCAACTAATTTGCCCGGTACTGACGTTAACCTTACCAGGATCAACTTCAGAATTACCAGGATCACCTTTAGAGCCCTTTTTAAATATTGGCATCACATTAGCTATCTTCCAATCATTAGATACAGAAGCTGATTTAAAGGATAGGTTGCAAACCATGTTAATAGTTACGCAATTTCACATTTGAGTTCTTTCAGAACTCTTAGGTGAATGCCATCTGGTCCCGATGATTTGTTACTGTTAAGTTTATCCATTTGTTCCAAAACCCCTTCTAATGACAACTCAATCTGGGACAATTCCTCAGATTTGTCACCTAAAAAAAATGGCTTAGGTTTGGGAATCTCCCTAACACCTTCAACTATGAAGACTGAAACAAAGAATTCATTTAGTTTCTCTACAATGACTTTATCATCTCTGAGTGCTCCTTTAGAGCTTGGCAGGCTTCTTGCTTCTGAAGTACTTAAAAAATATTTTGCGATTACTTTTTGAGTTTTCGGCTAGCTGTTCTTCAAACTCCCTTTTGGCTTTTCTTATTATACTAGCCAATTAGCCTGTCATAAGATGGGATTTTCAGGTCACTCCTCCACGTCGGTCTTCTCTCCTGAGCCTCCGGTCTCTCGCTCCATCTCTCTCTCTCTCTCCTCCTCCTACTGCCTCCCCATCTCTCTCTCAGCTCTCCTCCGCCTTCTGCCTCTCTCTCCGTCTCTCTCTTTCTCTTCTCCCCCTCCTGCCTCTCATTCTCCCTTTCTCTTCTCCTCCTCCTCCTGCCTCTCACTCTCTCTCCGCTCTCCTCTGTCTCCATCAGGGATGCACACTAGTCCAGGCCCCGCCCCCTGGGCATTCACATCACCGCCCTGCCACCCTTCGCCTCCCGCCGTGGCCCTCGGCAAAGGGGGGCGGGGCGGTGACATTCACAGCCAGAGGGCATGGCCTGAAGCCGCTGTCACGCCGCACGTCACCGCCCCACCCCCCTTCGCCTCCCGCCTTGGTGCTCGGCTGAGTTCTGCGCCGCTCAGCCGGGCCGCCGTGGGGGAGCAAGCGGAGCAAGCGACCGTTTGGGCTCCCCCGCGGTGGCCCGTCTGAGCAGCGCAGAACTCTGCCGAGCGCCACGACGGGTGGCGAAGGGGGGCGGGGCGGTGACATATAGGGATGCCAGGTGTCCGGTTTTCTAGCAGACAGTCCAGTTTTCGGGCCCTCTATCTGGTAAAAAAAAATCAGAAAATACCGGACATGTGCAATGTCCGGTATTTTCTGGTTCTCTAGCTGGGTGCCAGACAGAAGCCTGGTGGGGGCGGGGGAGTGGCTGGGAGACGGTGGCATGATTGGCGTTGGGAGCCTCTAGTTGCCTCTGGGAAGCAGGGGAAGTTCTGTCCCTGCTCCTGAGTGCTGTTCCAGCACGTGCTGGAGCCGCAGCTGGACTTGCTTCGCTGGCACCATGAGCGGGACGGGCAGCATCCTGGGATCTGCACATGCCCGGGTGAGTCTGGCTCCCCACTGGCTGATTCCCTCTCCCCGCCCCCCACCAGCCAGTTCCTCCTCCCGATTTCCCATGGCCAGGCTCGCTGTTCCCGACTCCCACCCCCCAACCAGCTTTGCTTCCTGCCGGCCAGCCCCGTGGCCCCCGACCTCCACTCCCAACCAGCTTTGCTTCCCGCTGGCCAGCCCCGTGGCCTCTGACCCCCACTCCCGACCAGCTTTGCTTCCCACCGGCCAGCCCTGTGGCCTCTGACCCCCACCCCCAACCAGCTTTGCTTCCCGCTGGCTGCCCCTCCCCCATTCTCCCTGGCCAGTTACGCTGCCTCTGCCCCGCCTCGCTCTGCTTCCCACCCCACCCGCCCAGACAGCCCCGCTCCTCTCCCGGCTGGTCCCTCTCTCCTCCCGCCCCTAATCAAGTGTGTCCGGTTTTTTTTACCCTACCTGGTAACCCTAGTGACATACCCCGCCCCCTGGCCATGTACGTCACTGCTCCGCCCCCCTTCCCCTCCCTCCGTGGCACTCGGCTGAGTTCTGCGCCACTCAGCTGAGCCACCGCGGGGAGCAAGCGGAGTAAGCAGCCATTTGGGCTCCCCCGCGGTGGCCTGGCTGAGCAGCGCGGAAGTCAGCCGAGCACCATGGCGGGAGGCAACAGTGCCCCCCACAGGCAACACATAACGCTACAGCGTTACAGAGGCACAGACATTGGGCTACTATATATATGATTTTACACTTAATTTGAGAGAGTTTATGCTCCTTTCTATTTTCCTCACTAGGATTTGACTTCCACTTCTTAAAAGATGTCTTTTTATCGCTCACTGCTTCTTTTACTTGGTTAAGCCACGGTGGCACTTTTTTGGTTCCTTACTGTATTTTTTAATTTGGGGTATACATTTAAGCTGGGCCTCTATTATGGTTCCTTTGAAAAGTTTCCATGCAGCTTGCAGGGATTATACTTTTGTCACTGTACCTTTTAATTTCTGTTTAACTAGCCTCCTAATCTTAAAAGTCTCTCAACTAGTGATGTCACACTCATCACACTATCTAGCTGAAACGTGTTAAAACTGTTCAATTTTTCACTGCTGACTAGGCACCACTTCTCCAGACATCAGTTCTGTGCATCATATTTTATTCAGATTCGATACTTTGGAACTGTTTTTTAAAAATAAATTTACAAAGAATATCTTGAATTTATGTTTAATATCTTGAAAGGTTCTGGGACACAAGTCTCCAGTGTCTGGCAACATATGCCAGTGCAAAATCAGTACAAAATGGGTGTAAAGTACTGCCAGATCAGTATGCTCCTGTTTTACACCCACTTTTCAAAGATGAAAAGGCAAGGCTGAAGGCCAAGGTGAATCAGTCCATATGTACAATTGAAAAACACCATCCACATCACTAATGCAACACCAATATTAATGTAGAATGCTACATGATTTAAAAAAAATATTGACATAATATTGTAAATAAAACCTACCTGTCCCTGGAAGATGGTTTGCAGGCTGCATGGGTTCTGTAGACAATGTACCAACCCTTTGTGTGAAAGTTTGAGGTTGTAGCTGGTCTAGACTTTTCAGAATCTCTAAAAGAAAAGCAGGTAAATCTTAGAATATCCTATTTTTTAAAATGCCTTTGCAGGTCACTTTTCACTTGCTTTTATAAGTTTAAATCAAACCATTCCATTAATCAAATGCTGTTTTTAATATCTAATGCATGTGTAACTGGTAATATTAAAAGCAAATGTGCCAATTGCCATTGATATGTGATGAAGGACATTGCACTTTTGAACCTATTTTCATGTCACTGATCCTGCTACGTTCAGCCATTTCAGTTACTCTTAATTGGCCTTTGTTTGATATAGCCATTGAGAGTTACTGCAGTGTGTAACATGAATTATAATGCCAACAACATCTGTTGAGTGACAAAGATCCATAATGGTTCTAAATGTATATGGTCAATGATTAGCATAGCTGAAGGCTGTCCTTCCTTATTCACAATATTACCTTACTCCCCAGGTCATCCTATTAGGTCTAATTTGGCTTCCTTCTCTCTCTCATGCTGGGTATTACCATTCAATATAGGTATTCCCAGGGAGTATCTTCCTACCTTCAGGGTACCCCATATGCTGCCTTGCTAATGCAGGAACCAGCTCCATTTCTGGGACAGGGAGTATGGGCCCCCTGGTGGCTGCAGCCTGGGTGGGGGTGCAGTGAATGGGTCTTGAGCCCACCACCTTGTGCTTCTCAGGCATATGTCTTATCCCCTAGGCCACTCCAAAACCCATCCTACCACCCTACCTTCAGGACATCCCTTATATTGCTTTCATAATACCATAGCCCACTCCATCCCTGAGGAAACTCGTGTTGGCAGTACCCATAGCTCGAAATAAGCTATGCAATTTGAGCTACTCAAATTGCATAGCTTATTTCAAGTCAATTTAGAAATAGCTTATTTCAAAATTTGGCACTGTCTACACAGCATTTATTTCAAAATAAATTGCTGTTCCAAAATGTCCCTTACTCCTCGTGGAATGAGGTTTACAGGGACGTCGGAATAGTGAGCCCGTTATATTTCGAAATAACGGGTGCACTCAGAAGATGCAGAATAGCGCTGCAGTGTAGATATAGCCCCATTGGGCCTATCTGCTCCCCCTCTTCCTCATGTTAAGAGTTACCATAATCCTCTGGGCTGAATCCTCAGTTGCACCGAGCTCATGTTGGATGAGTGGTTGTTCAGGAATTGAACTGAAGTTTGGAGCCCAGTGTAAGCTAGAGCAGCCTGTGGCTGAGGCTGGCTGGGAGAGGGTGGAGTGAGTAAGGCTAGCTGCTCTGATTTTATGACATTTTACAATTTTTACGCACAAGAAGAATCATCAGTTGCCTTATATGATTTGTGGTCCTGCTTTCACACCTGGTAACACAAAAGCATCTTAGAAGTGGCTAAGCATCTGGCCCACTGTCTTCACTACAATGGCACTTGCTGTCATCTACTATGTATATGAAAGAGTTTGTCTGTGAGTCTGTGTGTCTGTCTGTCTTTTTGTTCAAGTACTCCTCCTCAATAAGAGCTAAGACCACCAGATTCTGTATGTAGCTTCCTCTTATTATAACTGACAGGGTTTGGTTGTGCCAGGAATAGGGGATGTGCCTTTTCAGAAAAGGGAATTGCTTTTCAGAAAACCATACAGAAGAGAAACAGAATCACCAGGCAGGTGAAAAGGGCTGGTCGGGACATGCCCCCTCCCTGTCCCTAGGTGCTCTTTAGACAGCAGGGGGAGCTGAAGCTCCCCCACCAATTCTTATGAAAACATTGCTGGCTTTTCCACTTCATCAGGGTGTAAGGGGAAATTGCAGTTTGCTGCATTCCTCACTCTGGTTGGAGAGCTCAGGGGGAAGATTAACTTGAACCTGTCCTGGTTGGGGGACGTGCACCCTTCCCCCTTTCTGTGCCCACTGGAGCTGTAGTGCCTATGGAGAGGCACTTCTCACCTCATCCCAGTCTACATACTGAACCCATCATCTTCAGCCTGCATACTGAACCCATCATCCTCAGCTCCAGACCAATGACTGAAATGAAGAAAAACAAAACTTAATTGAGTTAAGGACCTGAGTAACATCTGGGTAAATCTTTTAGTATTATAATAATTCATGATTGGCCTATGCCAAAAGCCTGGATCTGAACATGCCAAAGCAATAAACAAACCTCAGCCCTAGGCATTCATTACATGTGGCGATATCTGGATCCAAATATTTTACAGGTTAAACCTCTAAAATCCAGGACTCTCTGGTCTGGCAACATCCATGGTCTGGCAGAACCATGGATATTGCTGGATCAGGGAGCTTTGACTGGTCAGGTTCAGTGGCTGGGCTGGCGGTGGGAAGTATAGTCCTTCCCTGGAGCACAGTCCCACCCAGGACACAGATAATGGGGCCAGCACCTGGAAGCATAGCTCTGACTGGGCTGGCATAACAGGGAGCTCAGTCCTGCCTGTGCGGGAGGCAGCAGGTCCTGCCGCCTCCAGGCTATGTCTGCACTACAGAGTTTTGTGGCCATGGAGTGTTTAAACTTGTGAAGCGTCCACACCTCAAGCATGTTTTTGCATAAATAAATCAAAAGATCAGAGGCAATTTTGCACAATTGGCAATCCTCATTCTATGAGGAAGAATGCCTTCTTGTGCAAGAGGGAAGAGGGTTTTTTTGCACAAGAGGGAAGAGGAAAAAGCACAGGTGCCCTGGTGGCCCTTCCGTCCATAGCAATCACTGCTTACTGTGAGAGAGCACCCAGGCAGTCTGGACGCTTTCTTTCGCAAAAGTGCATTGCTTTTTCGATGCGCTTTTGCAATGTGGATGCTCTCTTGCGCAAGAAGTTTTTGCAGAAGATCTTTTCCGACAAAAGCTTCTTGCACAAAAAGCCTGCAGTCTAGACATAGCCCCAGTGTGGCGGGGAGCACAGCCCCAGAAGGACTAGGGGCAGGCAGCAGGGCCAACAGGTGGGAGGGGAACCTTTACCTCCCCTGTTATGGCAAACTCCATGGTTCTGGACCACTCAGGTCCCAAGGGTGTTGGAGCAGGGAGGTCCCACCTGTAGTTAGGGCCTATCTCCAGTAATTGATATTATTCTTTTAAAATATTGGTAGAAAACACACCTTTCGCCATTTGCAGCTGGATGTGCATGAGTACTCTTTCCTTGAGACTGGTGATCCCAAAGAATAGATAATTAAGAATAAAGAAAATGGGCCCAGGGTGAGTGCCAAACTAAAAATCCTTATACAAAACTTATAGTAGTCACATTATTAACAGTAGTGATGATGGCAACAATCCTTTTTTGCCTAGCAGGGTTTTTTTTTATTAAAATGTTAGTAAAAGGTGCAGAGCTGGAAACAAATGACTTTACTTCAGTCCCTTTATTGCAAAAATATAATGAAGTGCCAGCCAAGAAGTAAATTCATTGCAAATTGTATTAAAGGTTTTGGACCAATGTGAAACTGTTATAAACTACATCTGTAAAAATTGTGTAATTATTATGGGTGGGTAAAAGTCTGGCAAGAATTATTTTCTTAAGTAAAGCCTAAAACAGAACAGATGTGCAGTAACTGACCCTTTTTTTGGCCAGTAACTATTCTGTACAATTTTTTTATTTATCATATTAGTCAATACATTTTAAATTAATAAGATAACTGTTTTTCCACTGTCTCTTTTTTTATTCCTAAGAAAAGAAAGAATTGTCTCAAAGAAAGAAAATTAATTTGTTGTATTGGGCATTGGAAACTCAACTCTTTTGAAAAACAGAGAGAAAACATATTTGGAGGGAGAGCTAGATCACTATAGTTCAATGTCAAGGTCTGCTAAAATCAAAGGTAAGAGGGGCAAGTGACAGTGAAATGTAAGTAGAAAACCATAAATGTAAAGCAACACCGCTGTTTTGGGTCTAAGGTGGAATGAGAAAAATAACCAAAGACAAAGATAGGCAGCGTAGGTCTGGAAGTAATTATGGTCAAGTGAAGACAACAGAATTCCATATTACCTTGGTGGATGTCTGTAAAGGCAGTTTGGGGAGGTATTTTGGTAAGGTTTACTTTTTGGAGCTTAGCAACATAAATTTGTTGTCACTGAACTATTAAATAAAATAGACACATTGGCAAAGAGCATACAGCAGAGGGATGGAACTGATTAAGGGACAGCCTATGAAATAATAGCTTAAATGGGCCCAGTGCAGGATTTTAATATCCCATGACAACACTCAATTGTCAAATTCAGCTAGAGTGTCCAGGATGCTACTAAAATTAAGCCAGAAATTCCTAGATTTATTTTAGTTTTTTTTTCTACAGTTAAGAACAGGAAATGCCAGTAAGCTGTGAGAATCTAAGCAAGAAATAAGAAACTGGGAAGAAAAGAGGATGGCCTAAAATTTTATGAGATTTCTGCCATTAAATCTATAACAAATGTCTTTCACCTATACACGATAAAGAGGCAATGTGGGATTTTAATTGGACTTTTGGCTTTTCTTCATTTGATTTAAAGTTAGGTAGAATTTCAAACAATAACAGTGGAACACCTGGTTAACACGTTAGATGATATGTAGAGTTGTAAATTGTGGTTTTAATAGGTGTTCACTGGGGGATTGAAAAGGGTCCCATTGTTCGAGTCGGCAGATATTTAAAAAAGTTCATGAACTACTGGGATTTAAAACCTGCTCACATGATTTTAATATCACTCCAATAATGTAATTTGATAATTTGACCTAGGTTGTGGCCAGTTTGTGGATGGGGACTCTAATGGCCATGTTATGTGATTAAGATGGCGTGATAGAAGACTAACCCTAAATTCCTTTTTAATTTACTATAACAGTCAAGTTTAGAGGACAGCAATCCAAAAAAACTTCATATTGAATGGGCACAATCATAGAAATACATAATAGAGCTCTGCTTCCAAGAATAAACACAATCTACATATCTTTTGCATATATTTCAGTTGTGAAGACTTTGGAAGAGAAATAGAAAAAGAAAGAAAATGTAAGAAAAAGGATTCTTCACATTTAATTAAAGTAATTTTAAAATAGATTATCATCCACATTACCCATGTTTTGAGACACTCAATTTAAGATGTGCACAAGAGGGATAGGTCTTATTTGATATTTTAAAGTAATGAATTTCAAAATTGTTGTTTCTTGTTTGTCCTTGCCCTCACACGTGCAAAATTCCACCCATTTGTTGAGAGGAAATATTTAAAATAAAGACAGTCAACTTTTATTTCATTTATCCCTCTTAGCTTCAGATTCTCATCACACTGGAAAACATGATTTAACTTTAGCTGTTGTTTTCCCTTAGCTCTTTTTTCTCCATGTTTGAGATTCCTCCTCTGATCCCCAGTAATTAAAAACAATAATGATCTTTTCCCTTTACACCCAACCTTCACCTCAGCTTCAGTTTGCCCCACTTATTACCATTTTCTTCCCTACCGCCAGAAAATATTTAATAGCTAAACGTGACCTCCCTTATACCCTGATTCAGCAAAAGCATTTAAGCATTTGCTTAATTTTCAAGACAGTTTTAAATACTTTGCTGAATCAGGGCCTCTTCTCATCTAATCTAATTGCTGTTTCCCCATAGTTACTTTAACTATATGCTTACAGAAAAATCTGGGCAAACATCTCATAGACTTTAAGGCCAGAAGGGATCATCATGAAAATCTAGTCTGACCTTTTATGCTGCAAGACACAGAACCTCACCCACCCACTCCTGTAATAAACCCCTAACCTCTGAGTTACTGAAGTTCTCAAAACATGATTTAAAAACTTCAAGTTACAGAGCATCCACTATTTACACTAGTTTAATCTGGCAAGTGACTTGTATTCCACACTTCAGAGAAAGGTTTTAAAAAAACCCCTAGAGTCTCTTCCAATCTGCCCTCAAATAAGAAGTCAGTTAGACCCTGAATATGTGGGCTAGACCCACCAGCCAAACATCTGGGAAAGAATTCTTGTATTAACTCAGATCCCTCCCCATCTACACTTCCCAGCTGTTGAAGATATTTGCAAATAGCAATCACAACTGCATGCCATCATCTCATCCTGCCATCATCTCATCATACTATACCCTCCATAGACTTATCAAGCTCAGTCTTGAACCCAGTTAGGTTAGCTCACTTATAATGGCTGCAGTCTCTATGTCCCTTAGGCTGTGTCTAGATTACAAAGAAAAGTAGGAAAAAGATAGACAAATTGAGAACCTCAATTTGCATTTTTTCAGCTTTTCTTCCAAAAGAGGCTTTTCTGACATTTGGCCCTGTCTACACAGGGCCAAATGTCAGAAAAATATCCTCTTTCAGAACATCCCTTCTTCCTCGTAAAATGAGGTTTACAGGGAAGCCAAAAAAAAGTCTGCTTTTCTGAAATTTTTTTCAGAAAAGCAGATGCATTCCTTGGATGCAGCAGAGCTTTTCCAGGATACCTCCAGTACCCCAGAAAAGCTCTGTAGTCTAGACATATCCTTAAAGCAGAGGCATTCAGCATAAAGAAGCAAAGAAAACTGGATGCATGAGATAATTGAAGAGGTAAGTCTCTGCATTTCATGGGAGAGTTAGCTGATGTACTGACTTTTATCATGAATTTTTCTCATCATTGCTACCATCAGTTCAGTTCCACCAGTGGTAGCAATTGGTGCCTAAGAGTAGATAGGGCACCAGTATATGGCAACATTTAACCGTTATTTCATCTAAGGCTTCCCAGTCTTGTTTAGACATTGTGGTGGTTGAAAACCAGCTACTACCAGCATCTTATTTGCAATAGGCCATGCAATATTGCTGCCATCAATGGAATGATGGAAAATTTCAGTGGGAAAGAGGCTAACAGACTTTGATGAACACACCCATAAAGGTTGAATAGCTGTTGAATTACTTGCTGAAGTGTATATTTGCATATAGTGTGGGTGTTCGTCAAGAGAGGTGGGCCAACCCCATAACATTTGGATCTGGATTTTAACTTGTTCTCAATGTAAGGGATCTTTGGAACTAAGTCCAAACCAATACGGAAAGGGAGGCAGCTGTGAAATACACAGCTATATTTTGAACTGTGCCCCACTTGGATACCTATGTAAATATTGGGACTATTTAGTTCTGGGGCTTTCTGGTGGGCTAATCTTTAACAAAGGATACAGTATGCACATTCTAATGCTGGTCAAACAGTCTGTAGCATATAATTCACTCGATGAATTTTGCCTTTTATTCTCTTTGTGAAGTATCTTAGAACAGCTCAAGATTTTCTTGAACATATTCATTATGAATTCATTATTTTTCAGTGAATAATTCTCCTTTTGCAGATTGTCTGTGACCAGGTCATTGAAAAATTCACACAGGGTTGGTTAGTTACATAAGCCATGTGGTATTTTTAGTGTTCTCTAATTTGGAATTTTTATGTAACTGCACTACATAATGTAAACTGCAAATTTTGCAGTTGAATATACAATCTGAGAGAGCCAATTGAACTTGATATTAATCCCAATAAAATGCATAGGCTAGAATATTTGCAGAAAGAAAACTGTAAATGATCACAACACACACTTTGAGAAAACAAACTCATTGAAAGAAGCCAAATGCATATCCACAGAAAAAGTTTTGCCATTTTCCCTGGCTCTAAAATGTTTCTGCGTACTAGCAGTTCTCAGACTGTGGATGGGGCCCTCAAACTGGATTGTGACGCCATTTAAATGGGGTCACCAGAGCTGGTGTTAGACTTGCTGGGGCCTGGGACTGAAGCTGACACCTGAGTCCCACTTTCTCGGGAAGCAGGGCTCAGGTTACAGGCCACCTCCCACAGAGCTGAAGTCACTGAGCTTCAGCTTTGGATCCTCCTTTCTCCTCCCCTCTCCCGATCATGTGGGGTGGGATTGGAGCTCAGGTTTTGGCTGCTCTGTCCCCCCACCCACTTTTCTCATCATGGGGGTGTGGAGTAAATTTTGTTGTTGGAAGGGGGCTTCAGTGCAATGAAATTTGAGAACTGCAGCTGTATACTATTCATAGTACCCCTTATACCCTTGTATCCCAGTCTGATTGGCTGAAACATGGCCATGTGTCCTTAAAAAGTTCTGCACTATTAACCAGTAGGTAAAATGTGTTTTTAAAAAAACACTGTTGCCTATTAATTTTTAGTTACAGCAATGGAAGGAGTTATTTATTATCATTATTAATACCCTTTTATATTGAGGTAGTGTTTAGAAATCTCTGACAGGCTCAGGGCCCCATTATGCTAAGAATTGTGTAAATGCACATATGATTAAACAATTCCTTCCTTGAGAATTACATTAGAAATCTATAAAACTATTGTCCCAATGCTGTACTTCACTTTTCTCAATTTTGTTTAGTTCTTTTTTTTTTAATGTGAAACTGCAGCCTGAACTTTTTGTAGCATTGCACAGAAAACCAGTTCATTAGCCCACTGCCCATTCACAAGGCAGAATGGATCACTGCAAATATGAGCATCTTTGTCATACAGGAAGGCTGTTGCAGTATATACAAATAACTTTTACATCATTTTATTTTGAAAAATTTAGTAAAATGTGATTAAAAGAATACCTTCCATTTTCAAGTAGCAATTGTGTAGAATATACCTAGGTAAAAATCGACTTTTGGGGCAGAAAAGCTAGCTTGAGTAGGATCATGATTTGGCTTCTGGCATTGTGCTCACACAAGCAAAATGCTCCTTCTGCTGCTGTGTGCATAAGAAAGCATGCCCTGGTGGATTCTGGTAGGGGTGGAAGCATGAATAACGGAGGAAGGCTGCCCCTAAGGCCTGATCTCAGCTTCTTTCTGAATTCACTGCAGCCCTGTGGTTTTCCATGATGGTAGCTGGGAAAGTCAGAGGCCATTAGTTTTTTGCCAGATTTTCCTTCCTAAACCTGAAGGGAGAAATGACATATGATACAGCAGACAGAGAGCCTGATTCTCTGCTACTTCATACCTCATTCAATCATGTATGCATGTGCCATATGAGTGCAGACTGGATATAAAATGGTAGCATTTTATACCCATTTTGCATTCACTCCGCAGTAACGTACAGTGCATACTCCACTCCTCATGCAGTGCATCCCCTTCTCCTGGCTCAGGAGCAACTGTGTCTAAGGGATCTTTGTTAGACCAATAATGTCCAAAAGCAAAATCAGCCAAGAAGAGAGACCTGCACATGATGTTTCTTGTCTCCTTTGGAACATGGCAGTTACTTAGATATAAAGGGTGAAATTGCCTGCCTCTTTCACTGTGGAAAATACTTGTTACCCTACACCCAGTGCGCACACACAATGAAGATAACAGAGTTTCCACTCCCTTACACAGAAATTTCCAGCATGGGGACAATGATGACCCAGTGATGGCCCAAATCTGTAGGTTCTATATTGAATAAACTCCCTTTGGATCGTCTGTGAATAAACCTCAATAAACTGAAGATTCTGTGTAGATTGGATAAAGATCTAAATGATTGGGGCGGTAGCTGTATCTTTTTCACATGCAATTTCTATCAAAGTTAGCAGTACAGCAAAAATGGTCTTTCCTATAGTATTTTTGTAAATACTGCTACAGAAATGTGCAAGCATTATCTTAATCATACATCATAACACTTCATAAAGCATCAGCTTCCAATCCCATCTGAAACCAGGAACTGAAGAGATGTGGAAAAATGAACCAAACAAACACCTTCAAAATTATTAACTGCACCCTTTAGAATTTGAGGATAGCGCCAATCTGGATATACTTTTTATGGTGGACTGCAAACCCTGTTTGCATCAAAAACCTCTAGAAGCCCCACTTCTACTGTGCTGACTTTATGGAATTAGCCAGCTGATCATGGCAAGGTTGTGCACATTTGAGAGTAATTCATTTATCTATTAAAATGTTGTGTTACCAAGATATGCCCCATTATTACCTTGATAACCTTACTTACATATTGAACCTAACTGTTTGTGTTTTGGGTGAAAAGCCCTTTGGGGTGTGAACATTGTCTTTTATGTTTGGGAAGCCCCTAACACACTGATGAGCATAATAAAAATAAATAATAATAATTACAATTAAAAATAATAAGTAGAAGGGGACCTGAACCTGAATACCAGATTCAAAATTTTCTCCTCCATACTTTCAGGAAGTTTAGGGGTGGAGCAGGATGTGAATCTCAAAACTGTAACTCAGGTCAATCTCTGTTTATGAATTTTGGTCAAAGGGCCTGATCTAATTACACTATTGGGGTTGAATGGAATTATTCTGGATTTAGAATGATGTTGTGAGATCAGAATCTTGGCCTTTACAATGACATACTAATAGTGCTTGTTCTAAGAGCAATAGCTATAAAATATTTCCTGTTGAATGGAAAAAAAAATTGAAATAGAGCCTGTTCCTGGAGTTCTTATGTAGGTCAAACTCCCATTGAACTGGAAATACCATAAAAGAATTATTTGTCACCATTGTGTGAAAACACTCCATAAAATGTTGTGTTATGTTTTATACCAATATGGTTTGGCTAAATGTCTGAATTAATGGGGGCTTATCCAAACCAAATTGAACCTCCAAACCTTTTGAGGTTCACCATTACCAATATACATATAGGAAGCACACACTGCCAACCACTGAAAGATAGCGGCATCTCAATAGGCTGAGAGTGAAATCTTTTGCAAGCCCCATGAGCGTCTCATTCATTTCAACAGGAAATGCCATGGGAATCATAGGCTCCGCTCATTTTTCAGCAGTTGGCACTAAATGTCTATGATTAAACATTGCACATAAAGCTAAACATGCTTTTGAAAAAAATCACTGCCAAATGAACCATGCAATTTCATAATATCCTTGCAATATTTGGAGAGCAGGATTAGTTAGAACATTTCTTTCCCTGTGCAATTTTGGTTTATATTTCACTTTGTTAAAAAGGATATACTATAAAATTGGTTTGCAAGCTTTAGTTCATGTATACTGTTAACAGCTAAACTATTACCTTTTAATGTTCAATTTAAGCACATATCCAGATATCTATCCTCTTCTAAATCAACAGTTTCCCTCCAGAGTGATGTCAATAGACTGCTGCACATGGTACTTTATTTTAATAATATCTTCATTTTAATGTGGATATTGTCTTTTCACCTGGGAGCAGGGTCCTATTGAAATTCTAATGGGAGAGCGTATTCTTTAACATTACAATATGGAGGGCCTGTGTAGACACAGTGCAGAATGAAAGCTGTGGTTTTAACTGATTTTTTTTCCTTTTCCATGAGAGGGGCCTATGTGGGTCAAGTTTGCAGTTTTTCTCTTCATATTTGCCTTCAGTTTCATAGCAACAATAATTTTAAACTATATTCAGTGGAGGAAAAGGGAATCAGAATGCACTTGAATTACTGTACAGTACAAGGGAATTTAATTAAGAATATACACATTAGAATTTCAGTGGGATTGCCTATTTAATGTTACTTTATTAAGCCTTCTATCAAATCCTTTTTTATGTATATCAGTTGATATACAATTAATCTGTTCTCTTGTGA
>CM064333.1:49783636-49798636 GCA_032595735.1 Pelochelys cantorii | reverse complement strand
GAGGGTTTTGTGTACATTCTGGTTAATTTTAGCATGTACAAAATGAATTATAAAAAGTACTTCTTCATTGCAGCCCATCCAACCCTGTCAGGTACCATGGATAGGTATTAACACCCCTACTGAACAGCTGAGGAACTGAAAGATTAAGTGATTTGATAAAGATCACAGGGTGACGCAGTGCCAGAGCCATGATGAAAATGCAGGATTCCCTTGTTCTCTGTCCCATGCATAGTCCATTAGACAATAAAGCTTCATCACGCTATTGAGCTTCTCCTCTCTGTGGTCAGAGGTGTCACTGGCTGCCCCTCAAAGGAGCTAGCTTAGCTGCATGAAGCCATTTGGGATCTGGCATTGGTCCTGGTATCATTAAATCCAAGCTTAGGGGCAATACTCAACTCCCCTTGACACACACACACTCTCATTCTCTGTATCTCTCTCACATGCAGCTGAAAACAGATGCGTTTCTTCCCAGAACTCCAGGGACTTTTGGGCTGGGTTCTTAAGGTCAGACCTGGATAGTTGAACAGGGGACAGCAAATAGCTTATGATCTTCAGGAAGAGTCAGTGACATGTCTTGAACCCTAGCAATAAGTTTTCATCAACTTATATTTTCCAGTTATCTCTGTAAGGAAAAGAGCTAGAAAAACCAATGCTGAAATTCTTGTTTAAATTTCTAGATCCCTCTGTTAAATCAGGACATTCCATTACGTCCATGTTCCAGACAAATATTCAAGTTTGCATTTACTTTTGAACAAAAGTCATTCCACTGAAGTCAATAGGAGCTTGGCTGTAATGGGGCGAGAGTACTCAGTACTTTGCAGTATCAGCCTTCCTGATTAACATGAAGTTTAAATGTCAGTTATGTAGTGCATAAGTCCTAGTGCGACTTCTCTGGATGGATAAGAATTTTACACTCTATGGCTACAGTGACATTATTGCAAAGGTGGATTTCCATGGGTAATGGGTGTGAGGGTAATGCTGTGGTACTGCAGTAAAATGCCACAATTTTATTTTATTTAGAAGGGGGAGTGCTCTAAAGCAGAGAGATTTCTACAAACAGCACAATATTTCCAGCCATCTCTTTTGTAAGACATGTTCAAGAGGAAAATAATTTCCATATGTTGGCACTATGTCTTGACTTTATGGGTCAGAGGGATATTTATTTCCCTGGGCCATGTTTGGTTTTCTTTAAAAAAAGCAAACTAAATTTCCTTAAAATCTTGGGGTTATCACTTAAAACAAGGTTCTCAATAAAGCTATTTAATTTTCCTCTAATTGCTACTTAGAATTGAAGTTTATCTACATTTTTACTTTTTTTAAGGAAGATTGATCCTGCACTCCAATATATAGTGTGAGAACAATGCATAAAGAAACATATTTTAAATATGTCCAATCAGAGGTAAAATGGACATTAAACAGCAGGAGAAAGGCATAGAATAAAACCAGCCATTCTCACAGTTCAGAAAGAGAACTCTCAAAGGTTACAAAGTGTAGTTAAATAATCAAAAGTTTGAATACATTTTCCTATAACTTCTGGGTTTGGCCCAAGATGGACATTATATGAGAAAAGTCTTTGTCTTAGTACCTCAGTAGTCCCACTCCTTGTATAGTTATTTGGGAAACTAAGAAGACTCTGCATTTAATTTGTCTGAATACTTTAAAATCATTAGTGGAAAGTTGATTTTCTGTGAGAATCCAAGCTTCTCTAGTAAACTCATCTTTAGAGATATCTACAGAAAAAGCCATTTTGATTGAAATTCACTCCTGTGAACAAAGGCTTCATTGATACCACCTGCAGAGGGATGAATTTCACATAGAATTGTGCTACAATATGACTCTTCCCTGATTTTATTTTTTTATTTTTACTTCCTATGAGAATTAGACAGATTGAAATGTACTGAGTCTTGGAGTGAAGGGATTAATGTCTTAATTAACTGTCCAGAGAACAATTTTACTAACTGGTTGGTAGTACAATGAGTCCACAATGGGCCTTAAGTGATCCAGCAGCAGGAAGCAATTGAGGCGGTTCAATAGAGGTGAAATCTTTCTTAGGCCCTGATCCTTGAAATCAATGACAGACAGAAGAGCCACAGTGCACACACATTCTCTCATACCGAGGAAGAACATTATTTTTGACAGCTGAGTAAAATATAATTGTTTTCATTATTGTGAAAATAATTACTGTATATCACTGTAAATGATAGATGTGTATATTTGGGGGGCAGGGGAGGCTTCTACATTTTCATGACCATTTTTCATGGCTGTAGTTGAGCACTTGAAACATAGACCCCAGAGCAAAGCAAAATGCTCTTCTCATTCTAAGGCAAAGTGAAAAGACCATAGAGTTGGGCTTGAGCTTCAGGTTGCATCTTGTAGGCAAACATTGAACAGACACGGTGTTAAGTCATCTAAAGGAAATCTAACAATACTAGCTCATGAAATAATTAGATAAGTCGCAAACAGAAAAACATAATTTACTGAAAAGTGAATAAGAAAGCACGCTTGGAAATGTATCAAGAGCACTTTGAATGTTTTCATGTCTTTAGGGAAAATAGTTTTCAAATTATTTCAAACATTTTGATACTTTTTAGGGGTTATCTCTTTGTGGGCAAGAGCACTCCAGGTCAAGGAGTGATGCTAAATAAGTTATTCAGGGCATCTCTTATCTGATGTGAAAAGAGGCAAACACAAACTACTTCCAAAAAGAGAATTTTGAAGATATATTTTAAAATGCTGCTCCAACTACTTTTTGAGACTGATTCAACTAACGCCTAGGAAGGCATGTTATTTAAGCACTTGAAAGAGATTAGAGGCTCAAATATAATCTTAGATACTCAACTGCAATATCACCAGGTGTCTTGAAAAATTTGCAACTGCACTTGCACATGCATGCCCAGAAGTGTATTTTCTAAAATACCCAGAGACGTGAGCCCACAGATTAGAAATTAGAAATGTACCATAATAGTTGAACTTAAAAGTTTTGTTTTAATTTGTATCATGACCTTCAATTACTGTATAACTGTTTGGTTTCATGTTTCTGAGAATGTGGTATTGCTAAATATATGGTAAATTACATTCAGGTTAGATGTATCTCTTTTACTTATGTCACTGATTGGCTTTCTTATAATTTACACCTCTGAGGATAGGAATTAAATTCCTAGGAATAGAAACCATAATATTTATTATCCTGTAACTTTACAGGCCATTTCATTTTCCAAAATTCTAAGAAAAATTGAGCCTTTATGAATCAGTGGTAAGAATGGGTTTCCTTAGACCAGTAAAACTAGGGGACCTAACACACTGTTCTAAGAGGACAAGCAAATAAAACTGATTGCAGTCTCAGAAGAGAGCAAACCAGTCTTTCCTTTCATAGAAAGGAAATCTTTATAAATCCCATGAGTATAGAAGGTTAAAATATTATTCAAGGACTAGATTGTAAAATTCAGCTCATTAGTGAATTGGAACACCTAGCCTCTGTAGAGGTAAGAAAAGGAAGGTAGAAGTAAGGTAGAACTAAGAAAAGTACTTATTTGTGAATCAAGCAATTTTCCCTATTTAGACTACTTCACTTGTTCCTCTTTCCACTCCTGTACCTCTCTATAATAGGACCTTAGCTTGAGTTTGGACATACTGAAAGACAAATGCAGCACTTCTAATGAAAATATGATGAATACCATGGTTATCACTGGCACGTGAACTTGTGTCTGCTATGAATGAGAGTCTGAACCACACTAATTTGAGCTAAAGCACTACTAGTTAGCACTTGTAATCAGACTCATATCCTCTGTGTAACACACACTAATCAGTAAGTTCCAAAAACATTCATACACCAACATATAAGTCTAATGGAACCAGTGTAGATATTATTAGAAAATGTGAAAACAGAGGAAATGAAGTCAGAACAATCCACAACTGGAATCCATTCTTCCCCCCATCTATCTAAAAATACATGAGCTTTATAGAGTACTACTGAGATTGGATACTCTTTGGCCAGCCACAGCTTGTCTCTTGTAACTTTGTGGTATATCTTGCCAAGGTATTAACAGCATAACAATCTTTCTGGCATATTTCCCATTCCTTTCAAAGATCTGGTGCAGGAGAAAAATCTAGGCAATAACATGAAACACCTGTGTTCCGCTTCCTTTCTGATGTCATCTGGAATAGGCTGTTCTCTGCTCCCAATATCTTGGCTAGGGGAGTATGAGAAAATTTGGATTGCTGGCAAAACCAATAAAAAAATCTTGTTTTTGCCAGATATGAACAAAAGGGGGAGACCTGGCAGCTTTGTGCAGAATTTTTTCACACTAACAAAAGGCAGTTTTCTCAGATCAGAATCTGTTTTCTCCATCGCTAAATCTAACTGCTTGCTTATTAATATTTACTATTGGTTTAGTAACTCAAACGTGGTAGGTACTTTACAGAACATGGAGAAGACATATGGTTTCCACCTTGTAAATGTACAAAAGAGATGAGAATCCAAGAGGTTATGTGGAAAACAAAAGAGAAAAAGAAAACAAGGGTGGCAGCTACAAGCTTGTATGTTTCACAGAATTGTTCATGCACCTTAAGGGGATTTTAAGTAATAGGTTATTTGTTCTGTTTTTGCTGACGTATTTTCTGCTTTTGTTAGTTAATATATTATATGATTATATTAATTTGTGAGGTTAAGAGGGGTTTTGATGCTTTTCTGAAAATATAACCACTTATTTTAGATGTCTAGATGAAAGCTGAGCTCTTTAGAAAGTCAGGCCCTTAACATCTTTATGCCTTAATTTATGCAGATGGCAAACTCTTCAGGACATTTTACAGTGTATGTACAGGGTCTAGCACAAGTTATCATTGATCTCACTGGAGAGTAATTAGTAATACAGTAATAAAAATCCAGTACCAATAGTGTCGTGGCTGGGCCCCTCCAACGTGACCATACTTTCTAATGGGATGGCTAGGAGCTGACCCCCACAACCACCCCTTCCTCTGTCTGGGATTGAGCCCTCCCTCAGCTCCATGCCTTTTGATGCTCACATCTGGGGCTGAGAGCTGGAGCCCCATGCCAGCTAACTGGGGACTTCTGACTCCACCCAGCCTCATGCTGCTAGGGAAGGGGGGGTATCACTCTTCTCCTCCTGGAACTTCCTGCACTACTGCTGGGCCTGGTCTCTACCCCCTAAGCTTTGTGCTACCCAGGGCTGTGACTGACTCCCCCCCTCCCACCCCCCGAGCTGTGCTGCCTGGCACCTCCTGTCCACAGCCTCCCCCCCACACACATACACATGTTCCTGCATTAGGGTGGCATATCTAACCTAACTTTTTTGGTAAGGAACATTTCACAAGAACAAAAGGGACAAATGCCCATTTTGTCAGAAAAACCAGCACAGATCTTTAAAAAGGGGACTATCCTGGACAAAATGGTATGTATGTTCACCCTACTTCAGGCGTGTTATTCCTGAGGGAGCCTGGACAGGGCAGGGGGCGGGGCAGATCTTGACTTGGCTGATTGTACCGCTCAAGAGTGATCAGAACAATCCCCTGCCTCAGCACTGGAAAGGCCCCAGCTGCCATGCCAATTCAGCCTGCACACATAGTCACCTCCCTGCAAGGCTGGTAAATGCAGCTGGGGTGCAGATGTGGGGGAATGGGTCTCTATATTGGGGATAGTGGGAGGTTTGTGTGTTTTGGGGGTATGTTGGGGCAGTGAGGGAGGTCTGTGTGTATTGGGATGCTGGGCAAGGGAGGCTGTACTGGAGGGGCTGCAGGGCAGTGCACTAGGCAGTAAGGAGTGAGGAGAGATGTATGTGTTGGGGGTTAGGAAGTGGGGTTTCTGGGGGGGGCTGGGCAGTACAGTTGGAGCAGTGGGAGGCACTGGTCAGAGGTGGTGGGGTTCAGGGTACTGTGCATTTGTGGTGGAGGATCTGTGGGGAGGAAGGTGATTGGCACAGCAGGTCGACAAGTGTCTAAGCATAGGTAGTCAGGGGTGTTTGGGGTTGTGTGCCATAGCATGGGCCCAGCCCCAACAAGAAAAAGCATGTGGATAGCACAGGGCAGGGTGAGTCAGTGTGTGTCTGGTGACTGCTAGCTTATATACAGTGCCATTGTACTGGGCTTGGTGGAGTGGGGCTACCCCCGCCATGTCATGCCCCATTGCCCCTGCCTGGCCCCTCACTCCAGGAACTGACTGCCTTGCACAGTGTTCCAAGGCTCCCAGGTGGGTCGAGTGTCAAACATATATGTGGACACCTCCCCCACCCCTCCTTACATCCCAAACCCCTGCCCTAGCCCAGTTAACATGAGTGATAGAGGGCGTGGAAGGGGCATGGAGCAAGGGGGGGGGCAGAGGAAAGGGAATGGAGCAACTGGGAGGCTGGTTCTGAGAGAGGAGGAGAGGCAGAGGCAGAGGCAAAGCCTTGCAGAAGGGGCAGTCAGGGGTATTTGGTTTTATGTGATTAGAAAGCTGGAAACCCTACTAAACAGGACAAGCATAAGTTTGCTGTTTACTAGATTCCTTAGGCACAACTTATTTACAGCTTCTGGCCCAGGAATAATTGAAGCACATACACCCATATACTCAGAGTAAACAGGTTCACCACATTCTTAGGAGGCTGGTATCCCTCAAAAGGTCTTTGAGGATTCTCAGGCTTAATATAGGGACAGTTCAGCAGAGCATACTGCTCAGTTTGGCAGTTATTCATTGCCCACTTTATCTTTGAGTTACAAACAGTTGGGGAAATAAGCAAGCTTCTGGCAAATCCTGGTTACTAGCTGATTTTCCAGTGCAGTAGGTAAAGGCATTTTCCCTGTACCACAGCTGAAGTTGGCACTGATTAATTTTTGCCATGTTCTAGACTGGCGCCACTCTTTTGAACAAC
Source organism: Pelochelys cantorii (assembly GCA_032595735.1). Classification (NCBI taxonomy): domain Eukaryota; kingdom Metazoa; phylum Chordata; order Testudines; family Trionychidae; genus Pelochelys; species Pelochelys cantorii. The sequence goes on along the minus strand of CM064333.1, from coordinate 49,791,773 downwards.
TTAGGAACTAAGGCTACAGCTACACTGCAGGGAAAAGTCAGAAAAAGATACGTAAATAGCAAACCTCAATTTGCGTATCTTTTTCCGCTTTTCTACCGAAAGAGGCTTTTCCGACATTTGGCCCATCTACACGGGCCAAATGTCAGAAGAAAAAAACTCTTTCAGAACATCCCTTCTTCCTCATAGAATGAGGTTTACAGGGATGCCGAAAAAATGCGTCTGCTTTTCCAAAATTTTTTTCAGAAAAGTGGATGTGTTCCTTGGACCCGGAAAAGCTCTGCAGTGTAGACATAGCCTAAGAAGTTAATGATGACTCACCCTTTGGGGAAATCTGTTCGCTTGTGTGCAAGGGTATGCTGAGTAGAGGACTGCACATTTGACATCCTTAGATGTTGTATTTCCTTACACTGTGCCTGCAACCAGATGAAAGTGCTCTTAGCCCCTGTCCATTACACAGAGAGCACGCTGCGCTTAGAGACTCTCTCATGTTCAGTTCTCACAGTAGAACCATATCATGGGTCACTTTCTTCCCTGGTTCAGTCTAGGTTTCCTGGCATAGTTATCCATTCTGATATGAAATGTATTATTTTGGAGTGAAAATATGTAGGATGCAATATTTCCTTATCTAGGATGTGTTCATTTGCTGTAACCTATATGTTCTTTTGCTCTTATCTATATTTACCCTGAGTTACCATAGTCTGGATGAAATGAGAGTTTTCCCAAATCCACCTAGGAATATTTTAGGTATCTGGCATATTTTCTGGACTTATCCAGGTTCATTCTATTAACAGTAGTCTCCACAGATACTCTGCATGGCTCCATGCTGAGTGTTTACGCTTAAACCCAGAGAAAGGTAATGTGACATTTAGTTATGAGTGGGTGCATATGATGCCATTATGTGGATAGTGGGGTTCAGAAAATCTTGGCAGCTGAACATGAACCTAGAGAAAAGGGGCCCAGAGAGTTTGTGAACCCCATAACAGAAGCCAAAGTGTGCAAAATTCCAGCAATGGCCACCCTCATCAATAAAAATTCCTACAGTCCTGAAGTTAGCACTCAAATTCCTGCCATGTGCCCAGATCATTCCCATTGAGAGTGCTCTTTCTCATATGTGATCATTGTCACCACATCTGAAAAAATATTTTGAACTAAAAAATGTGAAGCTAATAGACTGTGAGCACCATTCTGAGTAGCTGTTAGTGCAGATACTGTTACTGCTATAATCAGGTTCGCTGATGGAGGGGGAGCAAAGGACCCAGGCCCTGTCCCCCCTTCTCACAAGCTCCCACTCCCCTCACCTCTTCCTGTCCCTGTTTCATCCCCTCCTCTACAGCACCTACTGCATGCTTCTGAACAGCTGATCAGGGTGGGCACCAGGCACTGGCAAGTAGGGGGAGGAGCTAATTGGTGTGTCCACTGACAGGCAGGAAGTGGGAGGGGAGACATTGATTGGCAGGGCTGCCAGTGAGTGCTGAGCACCCACTATTTTTTTCCATCAGTGCTCCTGCTCCAGAACACCAATAGAGTGGGAACCTGTGTTCCCAAGACATGGTAGCTAAGTTAAGAATTACTCAGGCAACCTAGTGCTGGCTATAAGAAAGGGGTTAGGGTGGCATACCTATGTCTCTCGGGGGCATGTGTTTTCCACATGCCTGAGAGACGTAGCTATGCCAGTGTAAGCTCCCAGCCTAGACCAGCCCTGAGACTTAGAGTGTGGCAAGCCAGGGTGTGAATCTACGGTGCACCAACTTCCTGTGTTCTGTCTGTGGAACTTTTAGCGTGCAACGGCAGGACCCACACAGCCAGTTAATTCATGGAAAGCGCTTTAGAGTCACACTCCAGCTTTCACTAAGTGTCTGCACAGACAATCCACCGTGGATTGTATTTTCACTTGAGCAGCCCTATAATGATTGGCTGGGTGATGTTGCTATAAAGCACCTTTTCAGTCTTTTCTGTGGAAAGTTTCATTCTGCATATTTATGCATTGCTGATCCCTAATGTGTAAGCCATTTTCACTTTTCAACATAACAATATATTTCCACATACACATGCACTGAGAAATTATAAACTCAAATTATTCTATCAGAGACTGGAGTCAAAATGACTAGAAGTGTAGAAAGACTTTGGGGGTGGACTGAAAAGATAGAGACATTTTAAAGAAGACAAATAAGATGGGCCGCAGAAGAGGAATACAAAATAATTAATGGACTAGGAAAGGAAAACATGCATTCCTTTTTACCTTTTCTCATATACAGGAATAAAGGGATACATAAATAATGATAAGAGGAAATACTTTTTTTTCATAGTTAACCTGTGGAACTCATTGCCACAAGATACTATTTTTGCCAAAAATTTAGTAGGTTTTTAAAAGAATTAGACATGTGAATAGGTAGAGAGGACACATAGAAAAGATATAAACTTTCAGGCTTCATGGCATTAAACCAATCTCTAATTGACAGAAGTTAGGAAAAAACTTTTTCTGTGGACTAATTCCACAACTGTCCACTGTATAGACAATATTGGCTACCATCAGAGACAGACTATTAGACGAGATGGACTCCTGGCTTGATCTGATCTAGCAGCTCCAGTATCCCTGTATTCTTTCACTGGGATAACATTCTCTTTTATGCCTTTTAGAGAGTGGATCCTTGAGGCACAGACTGTCTTCATTTTGTGCTTTGTTGAAGTTGTGACAGTGCTTACCAAAAAATCATGGAATTTAAAAAAAATAAAATGCCGGTTTCTTATACAGAAGGGTCCCTTACACAAGTAATTATTTTTCCAATATGTGTTCTGGCTTTTTGAGAGTGCAGTGTGTTTGTTTTTAAAAGCATTAGTTTCCACAAAATTCATTTGCTTCAATTCTTCAAGTTTTGAACCAATGTCCCAGAAGTTGTTAAACTCCGGTGTCTTCTGTGTGTCATTTTTGGGGCTTTTCAAAGTTATTAAAGGATCCTGTGGCACTTTTTCATTTTGTTCTAGACAAATGCCCATGTGACTTGGTTTACTATGGTCTGCCTACCCAAACCAAAAAATATCTCCTATATTGTTTCCATCCAAGGAGTTGACCCTCACCCTCCCATCCCCAGTAGCAATAGTTCTACCACAGGTGAAAGTAAAAGGGTGTGCCCTGATGTGCTGCTCTGGCAAAAGCCAGTTGGGGCATTCTTTAAAGAACCCGGAGGGAGCTATTTAAAGTGTTGGAAGGAGGGAGCTATTTAAAGAGCCATTGAGTAAATGTGTTTTTAAAGAGCCAGGGAGCTATTTACAGGGGATGTCTGACACGGCTACTGGTTTCCCAGCAGAAGTACCCTTGCACAGAGAGTCCACAGCTCCCTTGTGGCCAGGTAAGGTTACTGGGCCCCAGGGCCTCTTCCCTGATGCTCTGCTTCCTGGGGATGCCAGATCAAGGGAGGATGTGAGGCTGACAAGTACACCTGATCCTATTTTCCCCATCTGACCTCCATGTTTCCCTTCCTCAATCTATGCCCAACTGTTCTCCCTTCCCTTATCTCTCCTCCCCATTTACCCCCATTCCCTCACTGCAGACCCAAACCTTCCCCACATATTCCTTTGATCCCTAACTTTCCCTCCCCTCCCCGCAAGTGTTTGCATGTGTAATTTTTATTTTCTTAAAAAAATGTTTGTGGCTTTCTGAATATTCTGCTGTACTCAGATTACATTTCCCCAAAATATAAAATCCCTTTAGCAGAGGCAGACTGTAAGAACATATCTTTTTATTTCAGATTTCTGCTAACAGTAGGGCTTGAATTCCTAGTGGAATTCAAACCTCAGGAGGTCATTGAGTCCAGCCCCCTGCCCAAAGCAGGACCAACTGCAACTAAATCATCCCAGCCAGGGCTTTGTCAAGCCAGGACTTAAAAACCTCTAGGGATGGAGATTCCACTACTTCCCCAGGGAACCCATTCCATTGCTTCACCACACTCTTAGTGAAACAGTTTTTCCTAACATCCAACCTAGACCTCCCCCAGGTTGAATGGACACAACAACTCTGACACAGAGCAGTGGTTCTCAACTTATTTACCATTGCGAGCCACATGTGCAGCTCTCTCTGGGTATGTCTACACTACAGCACTAATTCGAACTAACTTAATTCGAATTAGTTAATTCAAACTAAGCTAATTCGAATTAGTGCATCTAGACCTAAAAACTAATTCGAATTAGCGTTTTGCTAATTCGAACTAGCATGTCCACATTGAGTGGACCCTGAACCGAAGTTAAGGCTGGCCGGAACCAGTGCCGGCAGGGCATCAGGTTAGGACTTAGAGCGTGGAGCTGCTGCCTCAGGCTAGCCGAGGGCTGTGCTTAGAGGGACCCGACCCCCACCCCGGACAGACAGTTCTCAGGGTTCCCCGCTTGCTGGTCTACCTTGATGAGGGACAGCAAAGCATTTGTGTCTCGGAGTGCTCTGCTTGCTCTCACTCGGGGCACCACAGCACTCTGCAACATGGAACCAGACCTGCCCCCGGGGACTCTGCTGCGTCTCGTGGACACGTTGCCGGCAGCCTGGCTGCACTCTCTGCAGGCTGCCATCCGGGAGGACCATCGAGGGGATGTCAGGATCCAGGGGGCCCTGCGGGAGAGCTTCCACCCTGAGGAGCGCTAACAGTCTCCCAGGTCTGCCCCACTGGGGGCTTGTGCCCCATTCCTCCCTCTCCTCCTTCCACTTCCCTAGCCCCCCCTTCCTGATGTCAAATAAAAGACACGTATTTTCAAAAATAACAATTCTCTTTATTCAACACAACTGGGGAGGGGGAAACCAGTTGTGTTGAAGAAATGGTGGGGAGATGGGGAAAAGGAGGCGGGAGAGGGCAGGAGAGAGGGTGGGAGAGGGGAGGGGGAAACCTGGGAGGAGGAAGCAAGGGGAAGGAGGGGGAGGGGAAACTCAGGGATCAGGGGTGGGAGTCTCACCGGGCCAACCGCCTCCCAGCATGGTGAGGGAGGGGGCCTCGGCGTCCCTGGGAGCATGGGGTGGAGGGTGCGGAGGTTGAGGTGGGAGGTGTGGACATTGAGGAGGAGGGTGTGGGGGTTGAGGAGGAAGAGGTGCGGGGGGGCAGGAGTGGGAGCAGGGACAGTTGTTGGGGGGGCAGCAGGCGCAGGATGGGCACGGGGCACCATGCTCTGCAGCAGGGCCTGCAGGATAGCGTTTCTGGCTCGCTCCTCAGCCAACTGCTCCTGGCGGAGCTGCAGGTCTGCCCGCATCCAGGCCTCCACAGTGTGGTGCAGGGCTCGCAGGGACCCCAGGTGCTGGTCCCAGTAACCCTGCTCTGTGGTGGTGGTCCGGAGCAGGCCGCGGGTGTGGGAGCATGTCCCGGGCGGGGTGGTGCGCCCTGCACGAGCAGCTGGTGCAGCTGTAGAGAAAGAAGAGAAGTGGTCAGTTCTCCCTGGGGACACAGTGGATGATGCCCAGCCCCCGCTGCCCTGCAATATGAGGGCGACCATGCCCTGCACCGTCAGAGCCGTTGTGTTTGTACACAGGCCATGGTCAGGATGTCTGGCTCTCCCCGGGACTGGGAGCTGCCCCAAGACCGCACCCATGCCCCTGTGCCGTGTATAGTGTGGCCGGGGCGGGGGGGAGATGTCCCCTGTCTCTGTGTAGAGGGGGTGTGTGAAGGGAGAGCATCCTGCTGGGTCCCGCCCCGGGGTCGGGAGCGTGTCAGGTCTCTTCACACACGTGTGTGCCTATTGGGCCACGGCCCCTGGGTGTCACGCAGCTGGAGCCACCTGCCCAAGGGTGCCATGGCATGTGCTCACACGTGCACAGGTGGCTGCATGATCCGTGGGAGGCATGGCCCACGCGTGCGGTCCCTGGTCTCCCTCCTCACTTCCCCCCGGGTAGGGGACAGTGCTGGCACTTACCCGGTATGGCCTCCCTGGATGACCCTGCCGACTCCGGTGCTGGGACAGCTGGCGAAGGCCCCTCCGGTGTGCCCTGGTCAGGGCCCTCTGGTCCTGGCTCGTTGCCTCCCGGGCTGGCGCGGACCGCCCCACCCCTCAAGAGTTGGTCGAGGGCGGGGAAGTAGGGGCAGGTGGCAGCCCCTGCTGCGGCGCCGCCCCTGGTGGCCCTGGCGTACGCCTGCCGCAGCTGTTTAACTTTCAGGCGCACCTGCTCCTGGGTGCGCCTGTGTCCCTTTCGGGCCATAGTGGCCGCTATGCGGCTGTAGACGGCTGCGTTCCTCCTCCTAGTGCGGAGATCATGGAGGTTGGGGGCCTGCCCCCAAACCTCAATGAGGTCCATGACCTCCGCACTAGTCCAGGAGGGCGTGCGCTGTCTACGGCCCCTGGCTGGCCCCTGGGTGCTGGGGGACTGGGCGGGGGACGGCTGGCTGCCACTGGCGCCCTGGCTCATACTGGGGCCACTGGGTCAGGGGCAGAGACTGCTGGCAGGGCTGTCTCTGGCAAGTGCTGTCTGGCCAGAGTCTACCCCTTTAAGGGCCCCGGGGCTGGGGGAGAGGAGAGTTTTCCTGGTTTGGCCCAGAGTGGCCACCAGGGGGAATATGGGAAGGGCTAGCCTCCAACTAGTTCGAATTAAGTGGCTACACAGCCCTTAATTCGAACTACTTAATTCGAACTAGGTGTTAGTCCTCGTAGAATGAGGTTTACCTAGTTCGAATTAAGCGCTCCGCTAGTTCGAATTAAGTTCGAACTAGCAGTTTGCATGTATACACGCGATGGGTATGTCTACACTACAGCACTAATTCGAACTAACTTAGTTCGAATTCGTTAATTCAAACTAAGCTAATTCAAATTAGTGCATCTAGACCGAAAAACTAATTCGAATTAGCGTTTTGCTAATTCGAACTAGCATGTCCACATTGAGTGGACCCTGAACCGAAGTTAAGGCTGGCCGGAACCAGTGCCGGCAGGGCATCAGGTTAGGACTTAGAGCGTGGAGCTGCTGCCTCAGGCTAGCCGAGGGCTGTGCTTAAAGGGACCCGACCCCCACCCCGGACAGACAGTTCTCAGGGTTCCCCGCTTGCTTGTCTACCTCGATGAGGGACAGCAAAGCAGTCCTGTCTTGGAGTGCCCTGAGTGCCCACACTCGGCACATCACAGCACTCGGCCATCAGCCCGGCTGCACTTGCCACAGGCTGCCATCCGGGGGTGTCAATCAGGGGGCTGTCAGGATCCAGGAGGCCCTGCAGGAGAGCTTCCACCCCGAGGAGCCCACAGAGCCACCCCAGTCTTCCCCATTGGGGGCTTGTGCCCCATTCCTCCCTCACCTCCTTCCACATACCCCTCCCCAGCCCCCCTTCATGATGTAAAAAATAAAGGACACGTGTTCAAAAATAGAAACTCTCTTTATTTAACAAAACTGGGGGGGGGGGGCGAATTAACCTCTGGGGAGACTGGGAAAAGGAGGTGGGAGAGGGGAAGAGAGAGGGGAGGGGGAAACCTGGGAGGAGGGAGGTGGAAGGGGGAAGCCAGGGGAAGAAGGAGGAGGGGAAGTATAAAACTATGGTATGCCATATCTTCAGTACTGTGCACAGATGTGGTCTCCTCACCTCAAAAAAGATATTTTGGCCTTGGAAAGGGTTCAGAAAAGGGCAACTATAATGATTAGAGGTTTGGAACAGGTCCCATATGAAGAGAGGCTAAAGAGACTGGGACTTTTCAGCTTAGAAAAGAGGAGACTGAGGGGGGATATGATAGAGGTCTATAAAAGCATGAGTGGTGTGGAGAAGGTGAATAAAGAAAAGTTCTTCATTAGTTCTCATAATAGAAGGACTAGAGGACACCAAATGAAATGAATGGACAGCAGGTTTAAAACTAATAAGTGAAAGTACTTCTTCACACAGCACATAGTCAACCTGTGGAACTCCTTGCCACAGGAGGCTGTGACGGCTAGAACTATAACAGAGTTTAAAGAGAAGTTAGATAAATTCATGGAGGTTGGGTCCATGGAGTGCTATTAGTCAGGGGGTAGGAACGGTGTCCCTGGCCTCTGTTTGTGGAAGGCTGGAGATGGATGGCATGAGACAAATCGCTTGGTCATTGTTTTCGGTCCATCCCCTCCGGGGTACCTGGTGTTGGCCGCTGTCGGCAGACAGGCTACTGGGCTAGATGGACCTTTGGTCTGACCCAGTACAGCTGTTCTTATGTTCTTATGTTCTAA